>JAVJIF010015276.1:0-145899 GCA_038442645.1 Agave tequilana | reverse complement strand
CAAGACGGGCTTCTGCTTCTCCAGAAGTGCCATTCCGTCTCGCACGGGAAATATTCTTCATATGGGAGAGACCCCAAAGGCAGAGCAGAGACTTCCCACATCTCGTGCAGAACCATGCCCAATTCGCCAACAGGGGTGAAGAAGGTCCCTATAGCCGGGCAGTACAACTCAAAGATGGCGTAAAAGTTCGATACGCTCATCTGAATGTCATAATAGGTCGCCCTAACGGCCTCGTCGTAGAGTCCCAGCCTCTCAGATCTTCCTCAAAATGGGCAAGGACATATACCCTCCATCATGCTTTGGGGAGATGAATCCACCCTGGGGTCCTGAAATCAGTGGCTGGATAATTTCCATAAAACTTAAAAAATTGATTCCTAAAAGTCTAAGCCACGCGGGATTTTCTCCCACTGGGATGTCCGGAAGTACGTTCCCAGAGTGGAGACTCAATATACAGGCCCGCGTATAACCAGGGATGGAGCTATCAACTTCCCCACGTGAACGGAGTCAGTAGTCCGAGTCAGTTGCCACTGCATCTTCCGAGCCCTCGTCGCACATTGAAAGAAGGACAAGGAAAAATGCTGTTTGCTAGATGGGAGATAGTACTTCTCACTATCCAATTTGAAAATCCACTGCCCCTCTCCAGCTAGTAGCTGTGATCGTTGTCTGGCGCTGCATCTCCAAACATGAAGCCGGGCTTCTGATAGATTCTTCGGTCGAAATCTTCAAGGATCAGTAGTTAAGATGCTTCTCATGGTACGCTGATCCCCAGCATGAATAAGTGCATCCCAAGCAGGAGCGCTCCGCTCGCTGAATAATGAAGCCTGCCCTTAGAACTGCAGGCTGACATTGCCGTCCAGCCCCCTAACTGCTCCAAAGAGACTGTTCAGAGGACCAGGAGTATAGTGCACTGCAAAAATAAGGAGAAACTATGATTAGTTTATCGGCTGAAAGGAGAGCTAAAACAAGAATGTAATTTTTGTTAAGGCATAGCTTTGCTCTCCGAGCGAAGCTGGCCTAACAATAGCTTCGCCCCGAAGCTCAACTTCGCAGCTGCAGCTTAACTTCGCACTCCACATGAAGGCAGAATGCAGAAAAAATATCTAAGTAATAGCTTCGCTCTGGAAGCTTGACCTCAGATAACAGAACGCGACAAAGCCCCAAGAGCTAACTTCGCCAGAAGAATACTACTGCTTAAAAATTATTTCGAGGGCATTAAGGTCCTTTTCCAACCGTGCTTCTAAGGCTAATTTTGCATCCTATCATCCAACAGGATGTGAACCGCCTAAGGAATAGCTTCGCATAGAAGCTTGGAGAAGAAACCCTTTCGGGTCTTAGATTCCCAATTAAGAAATCAAGAAAAATTAAGGGACTTGAACTCCCTAAGATCTGGATCATAATGGATCGTTCTAGATTCATTATGAGATAGCCGAAAGATTGGCTTCAAGAAGAGATGAAAACCTCTGAACAAAGGAAAAGATCCCTACCCACGATAGGTCGTTCGATGACCGGAGGAGGAGAGGGTCCCTCCGTCGTAGAGATTGCTACCTCTTTTCCTGCTCGTCTTTTGGAGCCATTGGAGAACTGAAGAAGTTCTTAAAATTCCAAACGTAGGAGAAAGAAGAAGAAGAGATTTGCAGTTCTCTGACAATTCAAAGAGAAGTGCTGCCTTCTCTTTCAGCCCGATCAGGCTTTTATAGGCTAATGATTACCTAAAACTCTGCCTCCTCGAATAGAGCGCAGACAGTCGTTTCAAATTAATTTGAAACGGCGCCTAAAGCGCCTTCCCAAGAAGCGTTACTTCAGCCCCGCTAAGGGCTAATTTCGCCGTAAGTCCATGTTGACTTAGCGCGACGCTTGAATAACTTCGCTGAGAGATATGCCTTAGCTCCGCTAAAAGCACATCTCTATCTTCGCAGAAATTTCGTGCTAGCTTCGCCAGAAACTGGCTCCGACTTATTTGGAAATCTATCTTCAGCTTCACTAGATGCTTAGCTCGGTTAAGAATTTTCATTTCCTCCTAAGGAAAAGGCTTACCGAAGTTAGTCCACTCCAGGTGTTCTTGGATCAAAAAGGAGGGAAACAAAGCAGATAAACAGAAGAAAATAAACATTTTATTTGATTCAAAGGGAAGATACATTGACGCTACATCAAAGTGGTCTTTTCGCACAACCGAATCATTGCTCCAAAGGCATACAAGTGGTCCTATCTACTTCCAAGGTAAACTAACTGGACACGAAAGGCCTTCCTCCTGCATAAGGTCGTAATCCTTCGCATGATGGCAAATTTTGTCATCAAGAAACCCGATCTTCTTTGATAAAATTGACAAAGGACTGGTTGCCACCAGAAAGTCAGATCTTCTTTGATGAAAATTGGAAAAGGAAGGATCCGAGACCTTACAGGTGACGTCCGCTTGCCCGAAGTAGATCATCTCGGATAAGCGACTACCAGCCCCTTCTCAAAGTGGATCATCTCGGATAAGCGACTGCCAACCTCTTTTGGGAACACGCATCAGCTGTTCCAGTTTGTTCCTCCTGCTTAGGATTAAAGTTTCAACTTGAAAATCAAAAGGCAAGTTTCTGGTTTCTTTCATCAAGATGAAAGACTAGCGAGCATAATTCACTGCAATACAAACTGAAAATAAGTTAGCAGTAAATCAAAGGAAATGCAAGCATGATACGCTAAGTCAATTCTTTGGGCGAAGCAATTTATATCCGATCCAGTTGCACTTTAAGGATGGATTTCAGTTAAGCATAGGATAGCCTCGCTTGTACAGTGATGATGGCTAGCTCAGCATAAACTAAGTCTTAGCGCCGCCTAAGACAGTTATACTGAAGGAGCGTCAAAAAGAGTTAAGTCCTAACCTCACCTATATGGCTAAACCAGACTGATCCAGAGGGACGCAGTCTTGACCCCACCTATTAGGCAAGACTGACTCAACCTTGAAGAGACTAAGTCCCAATTCTTGCCTATGTGGAACTTAACAGGCAAGCATGGAATGATCTTTCTTTGATCAAGTGAAAATGATAGCTTCGCCAAAGAAGCTGGGAAATAGGACTAAAACCCTTCTCTGCAAGTCAGTCAGATACAAAATGAAAAACAAGGGAAATCAATTCCTGAGGCAGCTGATAGAGCTAAATTAAGGAGATAAACTCCCTAAAGTTTCATTGGTGAAGTCTCTGGATGACCGAAACTCACCAGTTCTTGGCCGGTTAATGACCAGAGTGGGCACCTCCACTATTTCAGAGATCTGAGTATCCTTCTCTGAACAATCAGGAGATGTCATGAATGGACTGTTTCCTTGAAGAGGACTTCAAGTGTCCTATTTATAGGCATCATGGCCTGATCACACCGCCGCTACTTCAAACTTAGAAGCGCAAGTGAATTTAAGGCATTCAAGTACTGAGCCTTGAGAAAGGGAATAGTCTCCCTTGGAAATGCTCGCAGAAGCAATGATCTCCCTCGTTAATGCAAGAGAGGTTATTCTAACCTCGAAAAAGGAGCAACCCTTCTCGTAACTAGCCGAAAAGCAGTTAGCCTCGGGAAAGGAATATCGTTCCAAAATCGAGTTGAAGCGAATCTACTCCAGGAGGCTCAAACGCGAAGCCACCCAGATGCGAAGCTACCCAGAATCGTGAATCTACACGATTCCTCGGCGAACTTATTCCAATCCGGAAGCAGGATGAAACCAAGCTGAACTCAACCACCATGGCGACGTTCGTACTTCACATACCATCAATCAAAGCAATTCAAAGTATTTCGAAGTCTGAACCATTCCATTGCAGACTTTCGAAAACTTTGAAGGGGTCTTGTTGACACTCTAAAAAAGACAAATTCCTGACTGGCCTGAACAATGTCTAACTTGTTGACATTTACAAAAGACAAGTGGTAGATAAGCTGACGACCAGTTTTTACCCATCTCCGAGGGACAAATCAGTGACTTGACTCTACTAATCCAGTAAAGCAGACAGTGAGCCCAGATTGTCTTTGAAGAGACCTAAGCAAGTCTAAGATGCTAGGTTAGCTCAACACTTAGCATCACATGAGCCCGAGGGGATAGCCTCACCTGAGAGGCTAAGTTTGTTCTACTTCGCCTTGAAGCCGTTCAAAGCTCTATCAGGGAGCTAACTTACAGCTTCACTTGAAGTGCTCAGTTAACTCCACGGAGAGTTTGCTTCGCTCGAAGCCACATGCAACCGCGCAGAAGGATGGTCGGTACCTTCGCCACAGATGTTTATCCAGCTCCGCTGACGAGCTTTCTTCTGACTTCGCCAGATGCTCCTTCCAGCTCCGCTGCGAGCTCGACGGCAGCTCCGCTGCGGGTCTTTTATGGTCACCTTTGACCAATCAAATCTCCAGATGAGATCAAATCTATTCAAGATCAAATCTGAGATCAAATTTGGTAGTTGTTTACTATAATCTCTTGACTCTCCTAAAACAAGTAAAAAGATCAGGGAGATCTTTTAGTTATTTGGAAAGAATCAAAACAGATCAGGAGATCGACGCTGCCTGCTATTCCTAGCTTCGCAGAAACTGATTCTAGCCTCACAGTAAGGCTACTTTTCAGATTTAAACAGATTGACTCAATCTGTTTTCAGATTTTAAAAAGAGCAATTTTATCTCTGCTCTTCCAATAAATAGCCCACCAGAGGCATACGAAGAGAAAGGCAGGGAGAGAGGCTAAAAAAACAGAGAGAGAAGCTGAAAACAGAGAGAGACGACTAAACAGAGATCTATTCTCTTACTTCTAAGAATTCAGAGAACTGCTTCTCTAATCAGGGTGTTGATACCCTAAGATCTTCCTCCCTCTCAAGGAATCTCCGGAACAAGCGAGAAGGAATTCCCAAGTGGAGGCAGTTTGAGAAGTAACAAGAGGGTTCTACCAACCTTCTATTCTCTGATTCCCCGAACCAGGCGAGAAGGGAATCCCATCGATCGCATCGTCAAAGGGACAAAGTGGTCGCACGCTGACTAGACTCCTATCAGCACACTTCTCCAAAATCTCAGAGGAGATCTACTTGTAATCTTTTTATTGCAAAAGAATTACTTGTAATTTAGCTCATCGACCCTTTTTTGTAAGTTTTTCCCTTTTACAAAATCAATGGAAAACAATTCCTTTTTAGAAATGAAGTCTGAATCCCAACAGGAGAAGCGACTCGCCTGTCGGTCAACCGACCCCTCCTTCGGTTGACTGGTCGATCGACCGTTTTCAACAGAAACCTGATGCATGACAGTCGGCCGACCCGTTCCTTGCTACGATCGACCGCCGGTCGACCGGGCGGTCGGCAGGCCCTCTATTCTGGCATGCATATGGACGCGTTCTCGCTTTTTTGAAATCCATCTCTGTACTATTTCTTCTGATGAGTTAAAAACTCTACCATCAAGTTTTTATCTCCTCTCTACCTATAATTCTCCACCTCGATGAAGATTTCTTAAATATGAGCCGAAGTCAACACAATACATGTTGACTCGAAAGGGGTTGCACCTGTGTGGCTGCCTACATACCTTACCCAGGGGGTCAAACCATCCATAGTTCATCCAAACGTGCTCCACCGAGCTCAAGCAGCTGAAAGGATATGGAGCAACTCTTTACAATGTGTAAATTTCACTCCATAAATCACCTTGGTAAGTATATCAGTGGGATTCTCCTTTGTGTGAATCTTTAATAACGCAATATCACCTTCTTTAAGAATCTCCCGAACAAAGTGGAACCTAACATCAATGTGCGTCGTCCTTGCATGATACACTTGGTTCTTTGCCAAATAGATAACACTCATGCTATCACAGTTGATCTTCAATAGATGTTGATCAATCCCCAAGTTATCAAGAAACCCTTGAAGCCATATTGCCTCTTTCACAGCCTCTATCATGGCCATATACTCGACATCTGTAGTAGATAATGCAATGGTAGACTGTAGAATAAAACGCCAACTCATCGGTGCTTGGGATAATGTTAACCATATCCTGTTGTAGACCGACATTTATCAAGATCTCCTGCATAATCAGAATCAACATATCTGATACACTCCTTCTTACCTGTAAAATCCTTCTCGAATACCAAACCAACGTCTATGGTACCCTTAATGTACCGTAGAACCCACTTTATTGTCTCTCAATGACTCCTACTGGGATCATGTATGCATCTGCTGATCATCGAGACAGCTTATGACAAATCAGTCCTTGTACACACTATTACATACATTAAACTACTAACTGTGCTAGCATACAGCACGCGAGTCATGTACTTACGTTCTTCAACAGCAGTAGGAGACATAGTGACTTTTAACTAGAAATGAGGAACCAATGATGTACTTACAGATTTAGTATCACCGTTGATGTTGAACCTCTAAAGTACCTTCTGCAATTATCCTTTTTGTGTCAAACTAACCTTGACACTTCTTCGGTCTCGCTCAATCTCCATGCCTAGCACCTTCTTCGATTCACCAAGATCCTTCATCTCGAACTCGAAGACAAGTCTTTCTTCAATTCTATTGCGGATCTGCTCTTAGAAGCGATGAGCATATCATCTACATGCAACGTAGATAGAAGTACGAGACTACAGCAGGAGGCTCTCTTTGGGCTTAGTTCATGCATGCTAAGTATGGGGCTTCCCCGACAACAGAGGACAGATCAGAGGACCAGCCAGATGGAAGCGACTACAGGAAGCTCGGTCCTCCATGAAATCCTAAGTTGGTTGGGAAGTGGGCACTGGCGATATCAGCTTCTGGGAGGACGACTGGACACCCCTAGCTACAGCTACAGGTACGGATTGGAAAAGATTCAACCATTACTTTTTTTAATCACTTAGACTAAAAAACGAAAAGGAGGGCACTCTTTATCCTCAATAGGAAGAACTCCTTAAGAGGAAGGGTAATAACAAATACCAAGCCTGTCTTTCTCTCTGAAACAGGGCATATGGGGCAGAAAGACTATTTGTTAGGCTAATCTGCTAATCCCCTACCGCTTTGGCTCGCTACTGACCTGTCTAGTGAGTGCCCGGATACAGCATGGGTTGTGCCACGGGTTCCCCTATGGGAGTTAAGAAAAGGCTGAGTTGTTAACACGAGTTATAAAGGTACGGTGAAAAATATATAAATAAAGAAAATCAGCTTCGCACCTCATGTGACAGCTACCTCATCTTCCAGATGCCACATGAGGCAACATAGTCGGAATGGAAGATGAGTTCTTTGAATCAGTGATAACGGAACGGGACGCTAGTGAGACCCCGATGGTTCTCGATTCGGGTTGATAGAAAAAGGAAGGTTCAGCTCGTATTAGGCATCTAGTCATATGCCCGGATTTCATCCTCTGCTTATGTAAAGTCAGCCTTTTACTATCTTGACTCT
Source organism: Agave tequilana (assembly GCA_038442645.1). Lineage (NCBI taxonomy): Eukaryota > Viridiplantae > Streptophyta > Magnoliopsida > Asparagales > Asparagaceae > Agave > Agave tequilana. Next base: position 138,556 of record JAVJIF010015276.1, on the reverse strand, counting down.
TCCACCCGGTGGAGCCAACTTTCCGCTTTACTGGTTCCAGTCTTTGTTGTCTCCTTCAGGTAGCTTATTGTAATACACACATGGGTCATAATGGCTATGTGCATACCTTTTACCTCTTATGAAGCTGTTGAAACGCTTGTAGCACTACCTCGGAGACTACTTTAATTCATACAACGATTTCTTCACCTTGCATACCATATTCTCCTTTCCTGCAGTTTGAACCCCATCGGCTGAGAGATATAGATCTTCTCATCAAGATTACCATAGAGAAAGACAGTCTTCATATCGAGCTGGTCAGGTCCAACTCATATTGTGCTAGCAGCGGCAGCAAAATCCGAATCGACTAGTGCTTTTACAACATGTGAGAATACCTTATTGTAGTCAATGTCTTCTCGCTATGCATAGCCTTTAGCTACCAATCTGACTTTATAGCATACAATATCATCTTTGAGAGATCCATGTTTCTTCATATATACCCACCACAACCAATTGCCTTCTTTCCCTTGGGTAACTCTCTTAGTTCCCAAGTGTCGTTCTTGTATACAGAACTCATCTCTTCAACCATGACATCCTTCCACATCTTGAACTCTAAAGTGATTTTAGCTTCCCTATATGTAGACGGGATCACCTCTTCAACGATTGGGAGAGCATAGGTCACAATCATATCTATAGTGAGCCAACTAGGCTTACGTGAATTTCTTTTGGTTCTTCCAACTGCAATGGATTCACGATCATGTAGCCGATCATGATATTGATGATCAAAGATGTCACTACCCTGTGTCACTGTGGGTATGATCTCTAATGATACTGATCTTTCTAGAGACGGTGAAATAGCATCACTCTCCACCTGCTGCGATATCCTATTCGTCTTCTCAATCTCCACCTGTTGAGAAATTGTAGGCTTCAACAGTGAAGCCTCATCAAACGTGACTTCTCTGTTGAGGATAAACTTTTTATCCTTAAGATCCCAAATCTTATAACCTTTTATGCCTCTATTGAATCCTACGAACACATCTTTCTTCGCTCTTGGGTCTAACTTGTCTTCCTTAACATGATAGTAGGCTGGACAATCAAATACCCTGGCAAATCATAATTCTGAGCAGCTTTCCCTAGCCAAACCTCTAGAGGAGTTTTACCTCCTATTACAGACGAAGGCAACCTGTTAATAAGATAACAAGCATATGCCAAAGTCTCAGCCCAAAAATTCTTTGATAATCTGGCTTTGGATAACATACATCAAACCTTTTCTAGCAAGGTCTTGTTCATCCTTTTAGCTACCCCATTTTGTTGCAGTGTTTCCCTTACTGTAAAGTGCCTTTCTATGCCCTTATCATGACATAGCTTAAGAAAAAGATCACTCTTATACTCTCCTCTTTATCTGACCAGATCACCTTGATTTTCCTTCCCGTGCTTTTCTCCATATTCTTCTTTCACTCCACAAACAATTCTAGAACTTTTCCTTTGTGCTACATGGTATATATCCAACATCGCCTAGAATAATCATCAATAAAAGTCACAAAGTAATGGTTACCTCCAATAGATGTCGTCTTCGTAGGTCACCAATATCGATGTAAACATAATCTAGAATCCCCTTGGTGTAGTAAGTCGCTGTGTCGAATTTCACCTTGGTCTTCTTTTCGATGATGCAATATAAGACAACTCCAATTTGCAGGTTCTGGCATATTTCAATAAACCTTACTTTGTAAGAGCTTGCACAGACTTTCCACCTATAAGTCCGAGCCTTATATGCTACAGCCTGGTAGAATCATCATCTGAATCTCTAGAAGTCACCACTTGACCTGTAACTGTACTACCCTTCAAATAGTAGAGATTATTTCTGCAGACGCCCTTCAAAACTATCATTGAGCCTTTGGTCATATTGAGAACACCATCTCTAATAAATACATCAAGACCAATGCTTTCAAAGCACTAACTGAGATAAGATTCTTTTTAAGTTGGGGTACACACGTCACTTTCTTTATTCCCGCACTATCCCATCAAATATCTTAATCTGGAGTATACTTATGCCTTCCATGTTACATGGGCGATCATCACTCATGATAACAGAACATTTATCTAGCTTCTCAAAGCTAGAAAATCAATCCTTGTTTGGGCATACTTGATAGGTAGCTCCAATATCTAACATCCACTCAGCGTCTTCTGAGTAACCAACAATAGGAGTAGTGATGGAAAAAGAGAATAACGATGAGTCTGAGTCTAATCCACCTGCCTGTGAAGTACTGGCGTGAGTATTGACCGCCTGTGCGAGATTTGCCTTGGTCTTCGATTCCTTCTTCTTACCTATGGCCTTTGGATAATCAACCTTCTAGTGCCCTAACTCTTTGCAGAAAGGGCACTGTTCTTCTTCAGATCTTTAAATCTAGCCTGGACTTTGATCTCCCACGATTACCTTTGCCTTCTGATTGGAACTCCTGCCTCTTGTCACCAACGCCTTTGTTGTACTCTCAGAAGAAGATAACTTATCTTACCCCCTTACTTCATAATTTACAAGAGCAGTCGACACTTCACTGTAGTTAAGTGTTTGTCTTCCATTGATCGAAGTTAGGGTGAAGGTCTCATACTTTTCTTCATGAAGATAGTTCAATAGAATCACAGCCTTATCTCTTCTTCGATTTTAACATCCACGTTAAATAAGTCTGTAAGAAGCTTTATGTAGTTATTCATGTATTCATTAATGGAGAGTCTCTCTTCATGTAGAAGCGATAAAACCTCCTCTTTAATTGCAGACGCGACTCGATATTTTTTTGTCAGATATTTCTTCTTCAGGATCTCCCACAACTGCCTTGCAGATGTTTCATACCACAACTACCTTGTAAATGTTTTATATAACACATGATACTTGATATCTTGTGTCAAACGAGATCTAATCAGACCACACGCCATTTAATTCATCTTATCCCAATCCTCTTCAGAAGTGCTCTCGCGCTTTTTCTCCAACCGTAGAATATCTTCGAGGTTTGATACCGTCAATGTATCCATCAACTCACATCTCCACATCTCAAAGTTGTTCTTACCATCATACTTCACCACATCATCTTCAATGGATGTGGATTCATGATTTTCACCATAAATGTACTATCTCTAACCATTTTCTCAATAGATACCTCAAAAAAAATAATGTGAAAAACAAACGGAGTTAGATTAAAAAACCCAGATAAAGATAGGATCTTTACCTCAAAATGAAACCCTAGGAGCATTTTTGAAACGATCTACTCTACAAAATTTGATTCCTTGAGTAATCCAAACATTATTCTGAGATCGCCACACGATCTCACAAACAGTCACCAATGCTGCTCCGAGATCGCCACAGGATCTCTGCCAAACAGTCACCAATACTCTTGGAATCGACACACGATCTCATGATGAACCTGGGATGCTCTGATACAACTTGTTGCGCACGCTAGCCTTGATAACAACCAATGAGGAACCCCAATAAACAGAGAGAGATGCAGCAGAGAAGTACCTAAAGACAAAAACAAATTAATAAAAGAGAAAGCAAACACAATATTTAATGAGGTTCGACAATTTGCCTACGTCCTCGAGGCAAGGGGGAGAGAGATTATTGATTCAATGATCAAGTATAAGTTTTTTGAAAGATATAATTCATAAGGGCTCTATCGCTTTATTTATAGCCAGAGAGTCCTAGGGTTTTAGGAAACCGTAATTGGATTTGACTCCTTTTCAGAAATGAAGTCTGAATCTCATCAGGAGAAGCAGATTCGCCTGTCGGTCAACCGGTCTGGTCGATCGATCCTTTCCTTTGGTCGTCGCCAATAGAGACTTCAATATGACAGTCAGTCGACCTCTCCAGTCGACTGATCTGCTCATGTGTACGTTGTGCATGCCTGTCAACCGGCGGTCGGTCGACCACTGTCCTGGCTGCCTTCTGGACTGCGTTCTCGCTCCTCTGGATTCTGATCTCTGCATTGTTTCTTCCGATGAGTTAAAAAAACTCTATTATCAAGTTTTATCTCCTCTTTCCTACAAAAACCAGATGAAGGAAAACGAGTACCCTGATTCTCAAAATATTACATTAAAAAACTAAACATGTTTAATTTCTAATCTTAAAGTATCCAGATATTGATCCACCTCCATACGCATTTCTTCATCCAAGTAAAAAAACATTATATCCACCTACAAAATAAAAGTAGCAATGAAATATCAATCACTAATTATTATTTAAAATGTCTTCTTGTTGCAATTTTAGAAGCAAAATCATCAATTATATTTTCATATGAAAGGTTACCCAATATATCTTTTTCAACGCATAAAATCCCTAAACCATTTAGTCGATCTTGAGTCATATTTGTCCGCGAGTATGACTTCAATAACTTTAATTTAGAAAAAACTTCTTTCGACAAAGGCAACAGTCACATGAATAGTTAATAATATCCTATAAGCAATCAATACATTTGGAAACATATCTATACTTTTTACAAACTGTATTATCTTTAATGATGTCTATGGTTCAGCAGTTTTATATGATTCTCTTGGTAACATCACTTGTAAAACTTGTAATTCTGAATATAAATTTATTTCATCAACATCAGAGCATCACCGTTTTTAAAGAATTTGCAAAATTCATACAAGAATATTTCAATTCATCATCATCAAAGAAATTAATTTTGATGCATTAATTAAAAACCTAGAAATAAACTCAAACAATTCCAATTGTTCAAATCTACTCCTCATTAAGAAAGAGCAATATCCACTATATTAAGAAAATGATATATTCTAAAGCATTCTTCAGTTGATTGTTCTTCCCTCTTATTATTGTTAATCTCGTTAAAATAACTCTTCCTGCAAATTCTACGTTTTTTTAGGAAATTCGGGCTCAATCTCCATGTCATTGCCACTTTTTAGCTTCTACTATGGCTGAAGTAAACTTATTTTTTCTGTAATTTTCTAAAAAAAAAAAACCAATCCCTCTAATTGTTTTACAGTAATATCAAGACACATGTCTTTGGATTGTAACTTTTTACTAACTAAAGTAATCTTGTTCAAAACATCATACCAAATAACCAAGCTTAGTATAAACTCAAAACTTGAAAGTTCTCTCGATACTAAACTTTGTGCATCCCTACTTAATTTTGCATCTTCACTAATTTGTGCTAATTTAAATAAAATTTTTCTGATTTGAGAAGCTTGAGATTTAATTGTAATCACCTAGAAAGGGTGAATAGATGATGAGCTAATCTAGTGGTCAATTAATGCGGAATTAAAACTTATTTAATGCAAATTAAAACTTCTTAAACTAAACACCAAGTATAACACAAGAGTGTAGCCGAATTCCCCGTGAAGGGCTCTGGACTAACTCCTCAAGAATCCTCTAAATAAGAGTTGAGGTGCCGCGTTGGCTCTCTTGTTGAATACAAGTGTTAGCAAACAATCCCCAAGCATATAACAATTAAGTACACAATATATCAAGCATATAAAGATAAAGACAATATTAGCATGCAAGATATAAAGACAAGTAAGAGATAGAGAGAGAGAGAGCAATCGCAAACACAGGATATTTGTTTCGATGTTCGAGCACACTTGCTCTACGTCCCCGCCTTCGACACTATGAAGGATTCTACTATAAACCGATCCCACCGGATCACTCAGTGCCGCAACACCTATAAGGCGAGTTCACACTTGAACTCCTTGAACTCTCTAGTCCCTTCACTTGTTCCCGCAAGAACACACCGCAAGCCCACTAGCTCGCTGAGGCCGCACCTCAAACAAAGAGTTCACACACGAACTCAAAACACCGCGAACCCGCAAGTCCACCTTCTCAAAGTACAAAGTAGAACTTTGGTGATCACAACACTTTGATCACCTAAAATCCTCTCACAACAAAGATCCCTATAGGTAGATATAGTAATGGATAAAGTGTTGTGTGAGAAAACTAGGATTGAAATGGTGGAGGAAAACTCAAGAAAACACTTTTCAATACACTCTTGAAAATCTCTCCTTTTGATATGGCAATTTGGCTCTTAAACATTTGGAGATAAACACCTAATAGAATTGGAAAAACTGGCTCAAAAACCCACTTAAAATCTTAGTTCAAAACAGTCCCCCAAAGCCCTCTTTATATAGGCTAGAAAAACTAGTCGTTGGGGTAATTTTTCAGCCCAGACGGCTATCGGTCGACCGGCCCGGTCGACCGCCAATAGTCAGATTTCTGACCGTTGGAGCCTCGATCGACCGGCCCGGTCGACCGCAGCCTGGAACAGAGAGCAGAGCTCTCTGCCGGTCGACCGGGGCTTTCCAGAGAGCAGAAGCTCTCTGGCGGTCGACCCGGTCGGTCGACCGGCCCTCCAGCCAAAACTGGCGTGCACGACTGTGCACGTCGGTCGACCGACTTCTAGCTCGGTCGACCGGCAGAAGGCAGGACAGGTCTTTTTAGGGATTTAAAACTTGGCTTTTTATCTTAAATAAAATCCCATAAATTCACAAAAAATCTACCAAAATAGGTTCAGTATTATACTTTGATAAACAAACATGTTTGAGTAAAATCAAGACATGTTACAAATATTTTGAACTATTTTTGTAACTTAGAAATTTCGACTAAAGACAAAAACGGTATTTTTCCAAATTGGTTTTTCCAAAACTTATTTTTTCAAAACTTCTCCAAATACAAAAATAAGATATTTTAAACACTTTTAAAGCATAGAGTGTATGGATATGATCCACTACACATACAAATATCTATGTTTTTGACAATAAACACTAAAATGATTATGGTTAAAACACATGAATATATGAAGTCCAAAAATCAAACCGGTATTTTTTAAAATGAAAACTCTTTTGTATTTTTCTAAAATAAAAACTCTTTTTGAAAACTCATCTAAATCAAGAGTGTATGTGTGTATATGGTATACTTGAGCAATCCACCAACTATTCTATCCTTTACATTTTAACTAAAAATAAAATCTTAATAAAACAAACCTAGACTCAAGTCTTCTCGTGAAGTCTTCACTTGAAATCTTCTTCTCCTTCTTGACTTGGTCCAAACATGATCCAAAGAGCTAGACTCCTCTTGAGTACTTGATGTGGTCTTGATACATAGGCTCTTGAATCAAACCGTGCTAGCTCTAAAACTTGACTTTAAATCCTTTGTTGAAGCTACACACCTACTAAGATCTTGATCACAAATCTGAGGCTAAATAAACATAAGATCATTAGTACTATAACTATATGAGTTGATCATCATCAAAACTAGAGTGATGGGCTTTTGGGCCAACATTACTTGCTTTGACACTTTCAATATGATTTTCCCAACGTGTTGTAGATAATGATTTCAAAGTTAAACCATCTATATGATCATGTAAAATATTTCATCTCTTCTTTGAGTTAGTGAATACCGTGGAGATATATATATATATATATATATATATATATATATATATATATATATATATAATATATATATATATATATATATATATATATATATATATATATATATATATATATATATATATATATATATAGGGAGCTGATCCTCTAAGAATGGTTCTTACGAATTTCTGTGAGAACTTTCACGTGGGTCGTTAGATCTGATAGATCAAATCAAATAAAACTAGATCTCTATCAGATCCGACGGCCCACGTGAAAGTTCTCACATGAATTCGTGAGAACCGTTCTTAGGGGATCAACTCACGTGAAAGTTCTCACATACATATATATAATATATATATATATATATATATATATATATATATATATATATATATATATATATATATATATATATATATATATAGGGCTTACTGTACCTCAGCCTGCAGGCTGAGAGAGTTTTCTTAGCCTGCGGGCGTGGCAACATCACCGCCCCACATCTGTAAAAAAATTTGGCAGACAAAATCCTGTAAAATCCCGCCCAATTTAATGCCAGTCACCTCAACATTGCATTTTCCGAAAATACCCTCCCTCACAACCTTTTACCTTATTGTAAAAAATTGTCTTCCAAAAAAATTTACAGCTCTAAAACTTCAACCGGCGGTTCTGATCCAATTAGTTCTTTTCCTTCAAAAATTTGATCCGTTTTTTAAAAACATATTTGCAACTGATGGCGCCTAAGAAATCATCCGTCGTAAAAGGTACTACAAAAATGATATTTTCAAAAATTTTAGGGTTTGTGTATTTTAATAGTTTTAAATTTTTTTCAAGAATTATTTCTGAAATCGCATGTTTTTTTAATTTTTTTTTAAATATTGGAACCATGGTCGCAATTAAGAAAGAGATTTTCAAACTTTAGACGATAAAGGTCCTATTTTTTGAAAGTTTTTATTATTTACTTCTATTTTTACTGTGTCGCAGTTCAGATCTGTGCGACTTTGAATTTTTTTTTTTGCCTTTCCTTGTAGACGAATGCGACGTAGGTCGCAGTATATGAAACTTACTTTTTTTTCTTACATACTGACGACATGGGGTCGCAGTTGTTTAAATAAGAGTTGTAGTCTCAAGTCTTCACCAAGGTCGCAGTTTATTTTAAATAATATGTTTTTATCAAACTTGTGTCGCAGTTGTTTCTGTTTGAACTGTAGTCTTATGCGACCTTGGTCGCAGTGTTGACCCGGGTCGCAGTTGTTCTGATTGCACTGTAGTCTTATGCGACCTTGGTCGCAGTGCGACCTTGGTCGCAGTACATGTAGTGCGACCCTAGATTGCAGTGTAGTCCTGGTTCTAGTTGTTTTTTTTGCAATGCATGACTGCGACCGAGGTCACAGTTTATTAAAAAACAAATATGCTTTTTATTCCCTTATAATTTTTAAATAATCATTGGTCTAAAGTGTTTAATTTTTCTTCCTACGTAGGTAAACAACAGATACAGGTTCGTCCTCTGAGATCAAGCATAAAACCAATGTGCCAGTTAATGAAGAAATTTAAGAAGTACATACAGGCTGATTTCGTAGAGGCGATGAAGAATACCCCATTTAGCCCAATCTTCATGGCGTTCTACAATGAAGAATTTGGGGCTGAAAAGGCTCTAAAATCAAACGTTGTCGTACTGCGTATTTTAGACCAGTATGACAGGAATAAAAAGACCTTTACAATTGGGGGCAAAGAGATTGAGTTAACAGTGGAGGATGTTGCCCTAACTTTTGGTCTACCTGTCAATGGGGCAGATTTTGTGATGAATAAGACATGTACGATGAAAGATAGAGGGGTTATAAAACATTTTTTCCCCAATATAAAGAAGATCATAAAAGTATCTATTGAAGATGCTTTGGATGATCTTCTTGTCAAGAGAAGGAAGAGGGATATATTAGATGTGACACCGGATGAACAATCTGAGCAGCAATTGTCTATAAATGAAATTATAAGAGACATAAATAGACTTGCAGCTCAAGACTTTACCACATTAGTCATCCTATACATGCCGGCCACTCTTTTCTTCTCTGGCAGTAAATGCACGGTGCCGTGGTATATTGTGGAACAGATTGCCAATATGCAACTGATGAGGACAATATGCTGGGCAAAAGCTGTTTGGCAATTCCTGATTGACTCAATGGACATCTTCAAGCAAACCACGTACGAGCTGCAAGGATGCTCCGTGCAAATTATTGTAAGTAGAAATCTCAAATTTGGCCAACATTGTATGAAATTTACCCATAAATTGAGAAAATTTGTGGAAACTAATTTAATTTTTCATTTTTGCAGTATTGGCTGTGTGAGGGCACCTAGTTTTGAGCAGAGGTCTGGTTTGGAGGAAAAAACCCCACGCGCAGTAAGATGGGACCTCCAAAATATTAGCAGATCTCTACTTGAAGTTGATCTAAAAAAGATTGACAGCAATATTGTAAGTTAAACTTCTTTTTATGTGTAGGACAAATAAAATGCGACCATAGTCACAATATTGAGCTGCACCTTTCGCAGTTCGTTTTCTGCCTGACAAATAATGTGCGACCATGGTCGCATTCTCTTGAAAATACCCTTTTCAACAGAATTGCGACCATGGTCGCAGTGTTGAGCTGCATGTCTTGGCAGATAAATTTGTGCACGACAAACATACTGCGACCATGGTCGCATTCTTATCCAAAATATTTCATAAATAAACTGCGACCATGGTCGCAGTATCATGATTTCCTTATTTTATTTTTAGCTTACCTTTTTCTGTTTATTTTCAGATTTTGAGTCGAATGGCCAACATCTCTAATGCTGAAAAAAATATGGTTGGCCTTCCTGTTGAAGGGGAAGAGGAGGAGGAGGAAGAAGTAGCAGAAGATGAAGGTGAAGATGAAGAAGAAGAAAAAGAAGAAGAAGAAGGTGAAAGTGAAGGAGATGAAGGAGGCCATACATATAATGAAGCTGACATCCCGACGGAAAAGGAGCCAGAACCGGCTGAAACGAGTGAGCAAGAACCAATTTTTGAAGGTTATTTGCCACCTCCACCGGATGTTCAAGCAGAAGAAATAAAACATTTGAGGTCTGAAAATCAGCACTTGAGAGATTATGTTTCTCAGCTTGAAAAAAAGATTGAAAATATGGAGACTGAGAAAAGACTCAAGGCTGAATTAAAATTAAAAAGGAGAGAAAAAAGAGAGAAGAAAAACCAAAAAAGACAGCAGAGGAAATTAAAGGTTAAAGAAGAGGAAGAAGAAGAGCTGCTGAGAGCAGCCGCTGCTGCGAAGAAGGAGAAGGAGAAGAAGAGGGAAGAAGAGAAGGAAAAGAAGAACAGGAGGAGAGAAGTGGAGGAGAAGGAGAAGGAGAATAGAAGAAGGGAAGAGAAGGAGAATGAAAGGAGGAGGAGGAAGAGGAAGAGAAAGAGAAGGAGAAGAAGAGGGAAGAAGAGAAGGAAAAGGAGAACAGGAGGAGAGAAGTGGAGGAGAAGGAGAAGGAGAATAGAAGAAGGGAAGAGGAGGAGAATGAAAGGAGAATGAGGGAAGAAGAGGAGAAGGAGAAGAAGAGGAGGGAAAAGGAGGAGCAAGAGAAGGAGAAGAGGAGGAGGGAGAGGAGGGGCAGGAGAGGAGGAGGAGGAAAGAGGAAGAGAATGAGAAGAAGAGGAGGAAGGCGCAGATGGAGAACAAAAGAATGAAGGAGCAGATGGAGAAGCAGGCTGAAGAGGAGAAGAAGAAAAAACTGGAAGAGGATAAAATAATGGGTTCTGAATCTATTTTAAATTTTTATGGGGAAGATATGCAAAAATTTTCTGTGGATATAAGTCAAATGATTCAAGAACCCCAAAAAGATAGTGCTTCAGAAAAAAAATTCAAGAACATACTCCGCCTCAGAAGCAATCCTCAAAAGAAGCTGTTTTGAAAACCTCTAAAGGAACAATAGAGAGGGGAGTCAAAGAACGCAAGCGCGCTGAAAGAGATCGCGATGACTCCGACTTTGTTTATCCAAAATAGAAGAAGAAAAAAATGAAAATCCTCTTCCACAGCCTGCGGCTGCGAGTTCTACCGCTGGTTTCGGCGACAAAGAGATTTCCTCTACTGAGCCAAAATCGAGAGAATTGACCGAAACCACATCATACAGAATTCTGCAGCCCCATCAACAAGCTCTTATAAAAAATTTCTTCAACAAGTCCTACTCTGAGTAAGTTAATTCATATCAAAATTTTCTGTTATACCTTTATATAAGAACAATTAAATTACTAACTTTGTTTTGAATATCTTACAGTTCTACTGCGTATCAGGATACCGATAATGTAATCATCATTTCAAGGAATAACATTGAGGACCTGATGTTTAGTAAAGACTTAGATGCAAATATAATTCATTTCTACATGCAGCATCTTGAGAAAAGAAAAGATTAAAAAGCATATTCTTCCGAAGCGAAGCTTGGGTAAAAATCTACTTTCTCCTTTACGGTTTAATGTAATATCAACTCTGGAACAGATTACTAATATTCTCTATCTCTGTGTAGGCATAAATCATGTACTGCGACTAAGGTCGCAGTGTATAATTAAAATGTACTGCTACTAACACATGTACTGCGACTAAGGTCGCAATTTATAATTAAAATGTATTGCTACTAACTCAGGTACTGCGACAAATGTAACAGCTGCGACCTGCGACCAAGGTCGGAGCTGCGACCTGCGACCAAGGTCGGAGCTGCGACCAAGGTCACAGTTTATAATTAATTGTACTCCTACTAACTCATGTACTGTGACTAAATAATATACTGCGACTAAGGTCGCAGCTGCGACTAAGGTAATTAAAATATATTGCGACTAAGTCATGTTCTCTATCACTGTAGGCATGTACTTCGACTAAGGTCGCAGTTTTAAAATATGATAGTAAGAAACGCTGCGACCTTGATCGCAGTGTCTTGTCTTGACTTAATGACTCCTAATTTTAATTAATTTTTTGTTATATTTTAAATTCATTTTGTATTTGATTTAAATTTTTTTTCTTGTCTGCAGCACGGTGTTGTAAATAAAATTGAAGATCTGGAAGGTCATTTCATCAAGCAGAAGCTGTTAAAAAACTGGACAGCTGACGTGCAGTACATGTTCTTCCCGATCAATCACAAACATAGTGCCGACGAGCCGGGATTTCACTGGACCTTACTGGTATTCGATTGCTCCACAGAAGAGTGGATTTTTTACAACTCTTTGGTCCCAGCTGACAAAAAAGGTAGTATAACAAAGCTTTACCAAAGAGATGCAAGAATAATGGTGAGTTAAAATTTAATATTTTGATTACTGGAAACTTGCAATTAATTTGATTAATACTAATTTTTGTTCCTATTGACATTGCAGAAAGAAAGATTATTAGAGATTTTTGAGATTCATTCCAAAAAATTAATGAGAAAAATTAAAATAAAATATGCAAAATGCCCCCAACAAGCAAACAGGTATATAAATTTTTGACATCTAATTTTATTTCATATTTTCTACTTTTTTTTAGTACAAAATCTAATTTCATTTAATGATTGCTCTATGGAAATTTCAGTGTTGATTGCGCTATATATGTATGCAAGTACATGGAAAGCATAGCGTTTGGCTATCATCTATCAGCTGTTGATGCTGTTACGGTTGCTGGTGTACAGAAACTAAGAAGTGAGCTTGCATACATGATACTTGCAGATGTAGAGAAGAGTTGGGATGAAGAAACAGACATTATACGACATACGACATATGAAGACTGATAGTTGACAAATTATTGATATACCACAATTTTTTTTATAAATGTAAAAAATATTTCAAGTGCAATTCATTGCATAATTTTTTTGTTGTATTGATTTAATTTATACACATTTATATACATTTATTTATTATAAGTTCCATTGATTATTTACAGTCTTCATTTGTTACAACTTGGCTTTTACTATTGCGTACTGATGTTAGAAACAAACATGCCTTCAGTAATTGTGTTAATCAACAACAACACTGCGACCTTCGTCGCTATGCGTGTTAATATAAAGAAAACACCTACCTAACATACAGCGATTTAAGTCTTCACCATCTCAAAATTCTAAAAAGAAGGTTGCGACTTTGGTCGCAGTTGATAGCCGCAGCCTTAGTAAAATACAATGCGACTTTGGTCGCAGTTGATGGCGGCAATGTTTTAATCAACAATAACACTGTGACCTTGGTTGCTATGCGTGTTAATATTAAGGAAACACATACCTAACGTACTGCGACTTAAGTCTTCACCATCTCAAAATTTTAAAAAGAAGGTTGCGACAGTTGATAGCCGCAGTCTTAATAAAATACAATGCGACCTTGTTCGCAGTTGATGGCGGCAATGTTTTAATCAACAACAACACTGCGACCTTGGTCGCTATGCGTGTTAATATAGAGGAAACACCTACCTAACGTACTGCGACCTAAGTCGCAGTACATGTAGTGCGACCCTAGATTGCAGTTACTGGCCATCTTTATCAATAACAACACTGCGACCTTCGTCGCAATTAACCATGTACACTGCGACCAAAGTCTCTGACTACATTATGTACAAAAAAATTAAACTATAAAGTAGAATTTTGTAGCATTAAAACTTTAAAGTACAAGTACATACAGAAATAATACAGTAGAAATCAAAGAATGATAATAAATCTGATTATAATTACACGCTAGTGTCAGAATGCGACTTAATCTCTCTACACTGTGCGACCCTGGTCGCACTTCATAAAAATTGAAGTCTTTGTTCCTTCGAGATGGAGGCAACCCAAACCTACTTCTTCTGCCAATAAAAAAATAAATAGTAAGAATTTTAAAGATTAATCGTTATAAAAAAATGATTAACAGGTTTAATGTAATATACCGTTAACGGACAACCAGTCCTGTAATGGCCCAGCTCTTGGCAGTTACCACATCTTCGATACTTAACTTCCTTCTGATATATAGAATCTTCAAAATCAGACTTAAGCCTGGATGCAGCTCTAGGTCTCCCCTTGGTTGGTACAGGACCAATTGGATCACGTATATTCAATTCTTCACCATCTCGCAATATGACAACGGATCCACTGGAACCAACGGCAGTCTTAGGATGTGATGAATGATCATTTCCTGACATTGCTCTGTATTCTCTAGTGGTATCTTGGGCAAAACATTCCAAAACTCCCTCCAACTTTGAAATATTTTCATCAGAATCAGCGACCATGTCCAGAATTGCATTAAATTTTGAACGAACTGTCCACAATCTAGCCGTCCGTGGAGTGCCTTGACTGGGAAAAGGCCTCATGCCATTTTCAATTGCAACGTTTTTGTAACGAGCATCCAACCTCCATCTCTGAAGTATATATGATTCCGGTATATGTGTAACGTGATTGCGCCACAAGATACACAGAATATGTCTACATAGGATACCCTCTGTTTCAAATAACGAGCAACTGCAAGAAACATGAAGTTCCTCTCGCTTATCATAACTGACCTTTTCCCAACTGTCTTTTGATTCTGAAAAACTACCACCAAATATGTTGATCCAGGTTTGTCATGTTCCACCTCTTCTGAAAACAGTGTCATTACAACTGCCCATTCCTTTTGGAACAACTGAAAAATCTTCGGTGTATACAACTTCGAAACCTGTATCTCATAAGGATTGGATGTACAATTGGGCACAGAATTCAAACCCCTAAAATCTTGAAGAGATTCAGATGCACGACGGGAAGCAACGGCTTTTTCATATTGGTGAACAAATTCTACTAGTTTAGTGTTTGAGTTAACAAAACCATCAAAGAAGGAATTAATACTCTCGGACCTCTGACTGGTTGTCATTCCAGCACAGAAAACATCCTTAAGATATGCATTAACCCAATGTCCACGAAGCCTGTACATCTTCATCAACCAACTGTCATCTTCTTCTTCTAACTGATATTTTTCACTCATCAGACGCCATCGTTCCTCACAAGTGCTTATATCGCGGAAGGTGTACCAAGCATGAAAATCGGAGACCATATCTTCTCCATACTTGTTAGCCATTGGGATTTGTTGCTCGGCAATATGTTTCCGTACATGCCAGAAACAGTAACGGTGCCGAGACGTCGGGAAAACAATCTTGATGGCCTCACCAATCTGCGCATCCTGATCAGTAATAATCAGCTTCGGTTTAACTCCATGCATGCACTTGAGCCATTTTTGAAATAGCCAAACAAAAGTATCCCTCTGCTCATCAGCAAGCATTGCACAGCCGAACAAAATTGACTGCCGGTGATGATTTACTCCAGTGAATGGAGAAAATGGCAAGCTCAAGTTATTAGTTCTGTATGTGGTGTCAAAAACGATCACATCACAGAAGCTCAGATACGAGGAAATAGCTCTTCCATCAGCCCAAAAAATGCTTCTAAGTGTGCCCGCGTTATCAACTTCACTTGAAAAGAAGAATTCTGGATCGGTCTCGGCTTTCTCTTGAAAATATTTGATAATAGCAATAAACTCATGACCGCAGTTATTTCTACGTTGACGAGTGAAATCAATAACTTGTTGAGGGCGCACTTCTTCACAGCCTTCTCCCTGGCTCATTGCATTAACAACGCGGGAAATATTTGAAGGCCGCATTCCAACATCAACCAGATTGCTCATAATGCTTCTGCTAATTGTTGAACGATGAGTCTGGTGAGAGTAATGGTGATGTACCTTATCCGGGCTAGACAATTCATGTGAATGAGTATCTACAAATTTTGTGATAGCCCAATATCGACTTGAGTCCAAAAATAAACGAAGACGGATATGCATCTCAGCAGGACAACCTACTCTAGTGTTAACTCGACGATGCACTGTAAGCCCCTCCTGTCTTTTGTCACACAACTTCTTCAGACCTTCCTTGTTGCAGCAAAATTTTCTGCAAATAATCTCATGAGGAGGCTTCCGTGACTTATCTGTACTTTTTCTTCTCACGCTAAAACCTCTATTCCTTGCAAAAGAATTGTAGAAATTGTATGCTTCCATATGCGACAGGAACTGTTTCCCTATAAACTTATCTGAGCTTCCAGACATTTCTGCATGTGCATTCATATCCTACAAAAAGAATTTACACGAATTAAATGAATATAAATATTTTTTAGATATCACTGTATTCTAAAATATAAGTTATATAAATGCGACCAAGGTCGCATAAGAGATGAAAACAATTTACTTCTTATCAGCTGTTGCGACCAAGGTCGCAGTTATCCGTATGAGAAGAAATCTATATTACTTCTTACTAAAGACTGCGACCTAAGTCGCAGTAAATAAAATAAGATTTCACATACGACATGAAATCTATAATACTCCTTATTGAAGACTGCGACCTAAGTCGCAGTAATCAGTATGTGAATAAATATATATTATTCCTTACTAAAGACTGCGATCTAAGTCGCAGTTATCCGCATGTGAAGAAATCTATATTACTCCTTACTAAACACTATGACCTAAGTCGCAGTTATCCGTATGTGAAGAAATATATATTACTCCTTACTAAAGATTGCGACCTAAGACGCATACCCTAGAAAAAAAGAATTCACAGCCAGAGATTATTTTCAAATAAGATTGCGACCGAATATTAAAACGGTCGCAGTACCTCATAGTTTAAAGAAAAACATTAAATATTTAAGAAATTGTTTTTAAAATATATATAAACAATTAAAACCTGTTGATCGGCATGCAGAGATGTCAACCCTTCAAGATTTTCAATATTCTGAGAGAAAGTAGAACCAGATGCAATATCTTCCATATTAAGATCGCCGATATACTGCTCAGACGTCGACATTAAATATTTTGCAGAAAAAAATTGATTTGAAAAGATTTTATATTTTTAGAAAAAAGTTTATCGCAGACTGAAAAGGTGAAACTAGATCTTTCAAAAAGAGGTCAGGAAATAGGGTGAAAAGTAATTATATAGAATATCCTATAAAGAGCGGCAAAAAAAAGGGGAAAAAATAATAATAAACAATAAGGAAGGGAACCAAAAAGAGTTGCTTTTCATAAGGGGTATTTGGTAATTTAACAGTCACCTAAAAGCGTGCCGCGAGTCAGTGAGGTGACAATTTGAGTCACGTCACCGCAGGCTAGAGTACTCTCAGCCCGCGGGCTGATATACATTTTTCTCATATATATATATATATATATATGTATATATATATATATGTGTGTGTATATATATATATATATATATATATATATATATATATATATATATATATATATATATGCATTGACCTGCTCCAAAGAAAAATTTTGCTTTATGAAAAGAGTTTGCCATATCACAAAGAATTAAATTAAGACAATGAGATCCACATGGCATATAAAATGCTCGTGGATTTATGTCAAGTATTCTTTTTTGCACACCTATATTTTTTTTCCTTTCATATTAAATTCATTATCATAGCCATGCCCTCTCACATTATCAATATCAATACCATAATAATTTAGTTCATCTTGCAATTCATTAAAAAGCGCTAATCCAAATGTATCAACAATATTTAAAAATTCAAAAAATACTCTTCTATTTTTATTGGAGTACTTATAACTTCAACACATCTTATTATTAATGTCATTTGCTCTTTGTGACTTGCATTGGAAGTAGAGTCAAGAATTACCGAAAAATACTTTTCCTCTTTGATTGTCTCAATAATTGCATTTTTTTTACTTTGGATGCGAATATCTCTATAAACTCATTTTAAATTTTATGGTTAAGATAATGACGACGACAACTTTTATCTTGAATGAGACAAAAATGATGTTGCATTATCAGATCAAACTCTGCAATCATTTCAAGTAAACCTAAAAATTCCCATTAGATTCTTCATAAATGTTTTTCATTTGTTCCACGAAATGCCATGTATAGAAGACAGTTACAACAACAATTATTCTAACTATTACTTGCTTCCAATGTAGTATATCTTTCTTAATTAGCTCTTGTATTTCTTTATCGATTGTTTAAATTTTTTTCAATCTAATTTGTAACTCAACCCAAGTTCTCAAATTATTGTGGTGTTCAATACTTGTTTCATGTTGTGTAAGATTCCCACTAAGATATCACAAATTTCTTCACCTTCCAATTGACTTTTAATTTGTACTTTTTTAAACAACTTACAACAAAAACAAAAAACTTTATCTAATTCTTTTGAGTAGACTAGCCACTTTTTATCTTGAGTCTCACTATTTGATAAAACTTGAGCATAGCGTTTAGAGGAAAAATATCTATTGATTTTATCAATTGGGTAATTGAAATTATCTTCTCTAGTATGACCTTTTTGTATAAGTAAATCTCTCAATTTTTTCTCAAGATTATCCCACATTGTTGGATCATAAATGTTCACATCCAATCTTGATTTTGAGCATTCAAATTAATTGACAACATGTTCTTTAGCACAAAGAAGAGAATGATCATGGGTTTTATTATTTTCCTTTTCACTTGATTCTTGATAAGAAATTTGTTCATCCACACCATTCTCCTTTTCTATTAATTGTTCCGAGTGAATTTGTTGATCAGATTCATTCTCAATCAAATTTTCTTGTGAAGCATCATTTTTCTACGAAAAATATTTATTTAGTGATCCTATTAAATTTTGAGCAATCTTTTCCTCATTTTTATTTTTTATTCTTTTTTGATATCCGGAGGGTTGTTTGCTAGACATTATATAGCTCTTATAACACAAGTAATAACATCAAAATTCTTAATAATCTAACACATAAGGTTAAAATCCATAGCAATACATTCAATAATCAAACATGAAATAATATTGAACTTTAAGAATTTAACTAAATAACTAATAAATATGGAACAATTGACCTGATTTTGAGCTTATTTTTTCAACTTCAAACTTCCTTGTTCCAATTGATTAGGTAGCCACAAACTCTGTTAAAAAAATAAGTTAGTAAATTAATCCTAAAAATTAATATAAGCCAACAAACAAGTAATCCTAAAAATTAATATGAGCCAAGAAACTCTTCAAATTGGACACCTTCAAGCAAGAATAGATTGGAGTGCAAAGTTCAATCAACATTTCTTGAGTAATTAGTTGATCCACTATAGAACCATCCATAGATACGTACATAGTTTTAGAATGAGCTTGATGAGTAACTGTTAGATGCTAGGATCAATCGGATAACTAATCAATATCACTGATCTAGTTGGCCAGGTCGCTGAATATCAGGTGGGAGGTTTTACGTTCAATAGAACGTTCCTTAATTACAGAATCACCTTTCAATTACCTTCCTTGATTAAACAGCAATTAGACTGGTATGAGTCAGTCTCAATATACTGAATATCAGTATAACCCTATATAAAGAAAATTAATTCACTTATATAGTACTTGGAGTGAGGTACGCTTATAGCGATCTCCTTAAGATAATTACGTCCCCCGCTACGGTGCTAACGGTTACTGGACGCTGGTCTCCCAAGATACAACACTCCTTCACGGTATTTGGATAGCACTACCAAATCATCGTACGGCCGAACTGTAGTTAATCAGTACCTTCACAGGATTATCAAAGCAGCTGGACCAAGACAAATTTCAGGGAGAATATTTGTCTTTACTTTGGAGGAACACCCACTGTAGAGAAAGGAGGAAGGTAGAAGAATATTCTTCTTTGAAAGTTACGAATTCAGATAACAATTCTATTAAAGAATCTGTTGAATTTTCTGAGCCTTCTTTCAGAAGAAATTTCAGAATCTGTTGGAAGTCACTTCGGAATCTGAGTTGCAGAATTCTCTCTTCCTGTTGTAAGTCACTTCGAACCTGAGTTGCAGAGATCTCACTTCAGAATGCAGAAAAAGGAACTCGATTTCCTTTTCTGTATTGCTTATTGATTTCTGTGTTTGTGTGTTTTTTTATTTGAGAGAAATGGAGCGCTATTTATAGTGCCCCGGGAGGGGTAAAACGGTCCGAACCCAACCGAACGGTTGCAACGGTTCGGTCTGAACCGTTGCAACGGTTTGTTTAAGACAGCAATCGCCTAACTGTTTGCGGCAATTTTTTGACAGCCGTTGCGCTGATTCGGGTTCAGATCCGGATGGTGGAGCGGGTATGATCCGCGATAACCCATACCCGCGGCGCCGGCACCGGTGCGCGCGGGGGCATGGTTTCCCCTAATCGCGCGCGAAAACTCCAAGTACCCAATGGGCACACCCTTTATTCCCAATTTTCTCTATTTAAATACTTCAAACTTCCATCCCATGGCCAATGTGAGACTAAATGCTTTTACCTACCTTTAGTCCCCTTTTGGCTTTAAATTAGGTAAACTTTAGACCTGAATATCTCATTCATTCGAAGTCGGAATTGAACATATGAATATACCACGTTCATCCCAAATGGAAGGAGAACACACTCCAACCATTATCTCATTGATTCTATCAACGGATCTTGCCGTAGTTCAACTCAAAGATTCATATTTATTCTTCATATTTCCCAACAATCCCCCATAATGAATGGAGATTCAAAGAATTGACACACAAAGAGATTGACTCTATAGTGAAAGGTACTTTAGAAAAAAACTGCATCAGGATAGGTGAACTAGGTCTTGAACCTTTCATAGCGAAAACTTTATTGGACTTACTGGCTAATCAGTGAACTAGGTCTTGAACTATTAGCCGTTAGTGTAAGCCAAGTCAACAAGTTTCACACAGTAACTTTTTAAATCAATTTTGGTTCTCGGTTGTGTCCATTTTAGCCCTGAACATTCTTAGTTTCAGAGAGTATCTTTAGGGAATAACAGCCTCTATAGAAATTCTCAAAGAGCCGACCCAACTTTATACTCACATAGGTGATCGTCCTATTAAGAGTAGTCTACTCTACTCCACTTGTTTAGTAACAAGATATAGGCATCATTAAAAGCGCTAAGTTTATCCTTAATTCACTTGTAAAAAGCACTTGTGTGCACCTTAGAAATGCATTAGAGTCAAGCTCCTAAGTGCTTACTTGTTGAGTCAATCACAACTAGTTTTTCCTCTTGAACTTAGTCCATGGGATCTCCAGTCGCTAAGTGAGGTTTCCATTAAGCTGACTCGGTAAGGTTAGGCTTTTAGACCCATTCCCCTCGATGCGCAGTTTATACGCTCTTCACTTAAACCTTTAGTAAGCGGATCCGCTAAATTATCTTTTGACGAGACAAAGTCAATAAAGATAATTCTATTTGAGAGCAAGTGCTTAACGGTATTATGTCTATGACGAATATATCTAGACTTACCATTGTATATAAAATTTTGTGTCTTAGAAATAGCTGCTTGATTTTTCGCAGTGTATGCATATAGCGGGCACTGGCTTTTGCCATAATGGTATATCTTTCAAAAATTATCGAAGCCATTTTGCTTCTTCTCCGGCCTTATCTAAGGCTATGAATTCTGATTCCATAGTGGAACAGGCAATACATGTTTGTTGGAAGATTTTCAAGATACCGCTGCTCCTCCTAGAGTAAATACGTATCGCTAGTTGATTTTGATTTCTCAAAATCTGTAATTCAATTAGCATCATTGTATCCTTCAAGTACAGGTGGATACTATCCATATCTCAAGGCATATTCCTTGGTATGTGATACGTAACTCAATACTCATAGTAGAGCAGTCTAATGATCATCACTAGGATTGCTAGTGTATGTGCTTAACTTGCTTACAGCGTAAGTAATATCCGGTCTAGTGCAATTCTTTAAATACATTAGACTTCCGATAATCTGAGAATACACCAGGTAGCGTACTCCAGTTCCTGTATTCTTACGAAGATGGATGTGTGGGAGAAAATGATTTGTATTCTCTTTTATCCCATGATCCTTAAATCTTTCTATCATCTTATCCACGTAGTGAGATTGAGATAGACAGATTCCATCTGGTGTTCTTGTGATTTTAATTCCTAAAATTACATCAGCAACCCCCAGATCTTTCATGTCAAAACTGTTGGATAACATTCTTTTAGTGGACTTAATAATTTCAATATTAGTCCCAAGTATCAACATGTCGTCTACATAAAGACAAATAATGATACACGCATTTTTAACTGTTTTAGTGTAAACACACTTATCGCATTCATTGATAGTAAATCCATTTTTGATCATGACACTATCAAATTTCTCATGTCATTATTTTGGAGCCTGCTTTAGACCGTATAAGAACTTTACCAATTTACACACTTTGTGTTCTTGACCCTTGACTATAAATCCTTCAGGTTGCTCCATATATATTTCTTCATTTAATTCACCGTTTAAGAATGCAGTCTTGACATCCATTTAATGGATATCTAAGTTATGCAATACTGCAATTACAATCAACATCCGAATGAAGGTTATTCTTGTTACTGGTGAATAAATATCGAAGTAGTCAAGTCCTTCTTTTGTCGATAGCCCTTCGCTACTAATCTAACCTTATACTTATCGATAGATCCATCGAGTTTTAATTTTCTTTTGAAAATCCACTTACACCTAATTGGTTTACTGCCAGGAGGCAAGTTTGCCAATTCTCAAGTATGATTACTTAGTATGGATTCTATTTTTCTATTTATAGCTTCTTTCCACATTTGTGCTTCTGGGGTAGACATAGCCTCTTTAAATATTTGAGGTTCGCCTTTAATAGCGTATGCTATGAAATCTGAACCAAAAGATTTTGAGATTCTAAATCTCTGACTTCTTCTTGGTTCAATTTTTCGCATTAACAATTGGTTCCTCGGGGCTTTCATCCCTGAATGCCATCTCATGTATTCTTTTCCCAGAAGTCTTATATGTTTCCCGTTTATATGGAAAGGTGTCTTCAAAGAACACATCATTTCTAGATTCAATAATCATGTTTACATGAATATATAGTATTTCTGATTTACGAACCAGAAATCTGTAGGCACTTCTATTCAAGGCATAGCCTATGAATATGCAGTCCATAGTTCTTGCTCCCAACTTAGTCTTTTTAGGTAATGGTGCTAGTACCTTTGTAAGGCACCCCCACATTTTGAGGTAATGATAGGAAGGTGTCCTTTCATGCCATAACTCAAATAGTATAAGACCAAGTTTCTTGTGGGGTACTCTGTTTAAAATATAATTTACAGTTAATAGAGCTTCCCCCGATAAGTTTTACGGAGCTCCAGAACTTACGAGTATGAAATTGACGATCTCCTTCAAAGTTCTGTTCTTCCGTTCAGCAATTCCATTTTACTGAGGAGTATATGGTGCCGTAGTTTGATGGATTATACCAAATTTGACACATAACTCACTAAAATCATTTGATTCATATTCTCCGCCTCGATCGGATTTTAGAATCTTGATATTCTTATGTAGTTGATTCTCAACTTTGGCTTTATATGTTATAAACATATTCATTGCCTCATCCTTACTATTTAAAAGATACATATAACAGTATCTTGTACAGTCATCAATAAAAGTAATAAAATACTTTTTCCCGCCTCTAGTTGGCATAAACTTCAAGTCACACAGATCGTACACCCTGGCCGATTAGGGAGAGAACCAACTCAATAAGTAATGAAACTCTTTTCACTTGAAGCGATATTATGTGTAAGTCATGTAACGTTCAATGAAAGAATAATGTTCTGTTATCTTAATTGTGTTTCACCCAACTCTGATATCTGCCCCGAGCATCGTGCACATTTAATACAGTCTATACGAGTTTTCACCCTGACGGTAACTCCTCTGGGAGTCTCCAGAAAGATGGAGGCTCACCCACATCGATACCTCGAAGCCAGCTTATAACAGGATATACCCTGAGGGTCGCCCGAGCAGATCCATGACCTATACCGTTTTTCACCCGGACGCCGACCCTTCGGGGAGTCTCCTGAAAGATGTGGCTTACCCAAATCGATCTGTCAGGGCCAACCTATAATGGAATATGCCCTGAGGGCCGCCCGAGTAGATCCATGGCCTATACGGGTTTTCACCTTGACGGCGACCCTTCGGGGAGTCTCTTGAAAGATGGTGGCTCACCCACATCGATCACTCAGAGCCAGCCTATAGTGAGATATACCCTGATGGCCGCCCAAGCGTATCCACGGTCTATATGGGTCTTCACTCTGACAGCGACCCTTTGGAGAGTCTCCTGAAAGATGGAGGCTCACCCACGTCGATCCCTCGAGCCAGCCTATAATGGGATATACTGTAAGGGCCGTGTAAGTACATCTAGAGGGGGTGAATAGGTGTACAAGCTAATCTGTATCAAATGATGTGAAATTTAAAACTTAATTGTAAACACACTATGTGTAACCAAGAGTGAGCTCGAATTCCCCGTGAAAGGCTCTGAGACTACTCCTCTAGATTCCTCTAGACTAAAAGTTGAGGTGCTTTAAAAGCTCTTTTGGTTGAACACATGTGTGGGCACACAAACAATATCAAGCATGTATATGAATATGAACAATGTAAAATAATGCAAGATATAAAGAGAGAGAGTTGAGAGAAAAGATCCAAACACAAACATAAGGATATGTTTTGAGGTTCGAGCCACTGCTCTACATCCCCGCCTTCACACAGAAGGATTTTCATTATGTCCACACAGGACCTTCCACAAAGGGACCTCCACTGAGGATTACAATTCAACACTTGGAGTATACAACTCCTCTTTCAAACACAAACACCTCTACACAAGAGGGAGCATAAAGCAAAGAACGAAATACACTTGGTGATCACAAAGATCACAAACACTCTCTTGATGATCTCAAAAGATCACAAACAAAGTCTCTCACAATACAAGATCCTAGATGATAGATTTGAATTGAAAAGCTCAAGTATGTGAGTGCACAAAGCTTTTGGAAAAGAAAACACAAAGAAAATACTTAAGAAAAACTTCTTCATAAATATGAAAATGAAGAACAAAATAGAATTACCAAAGCTTGTATTTCTTTTATTTTTCTAAAACTTTGAAAACAAATAAAGATAGAGAATTTTGGCACAAAAACTCTTTTTGAAAACTTTATTAAAAATACTTGAGAAGGTGAAAAAAATTACACTTTAAAAATCTGAGGTGAAACAGCCCCAAAGACCCTATTTTTATATGGGTCTGAAAATATAACCGTTGGGGTGCAAAACAGGTCAGAAATGACCTATCGATCGATCACCTCATTGACCAGCCAACGGTCAAATTTCTGACCGTTGAGGTTACCGGTCGACCGCTCGGTCGATCGCCCCAAGGCAATTTGCATGCCGTTCGACCGAGGTCAGAACTAGAGAGTAAACTCTCCAGTTGGTCAACCGAGCGGTCGACGAGGGCCAGATCCAGAGAGCAAGCTCTCTGGATTAGTCGACCGGCCTATGACCAAGGCAACTGTGCACATTTTTTGCACATCGGTCGACCGCCCGATCAACCGAGTTTTGGTCTGGTCGACTGACCGGTCGATCGCCAGCAGGCTCAGGCTGGGATTATAAGTTAAAATACTTGGCCTTTTAAATACCTATAAAATTTCATAAAATTACATAAAATATATAAAAATAAGTTAATGTAAGCACTTAAAATACAAATATGTTTGATCAAAATTAACCCATATTACAAACAATTTGAACTATTTTGAGGCATAGAAATTAAGCTTGAAATTAATAACTGTATTTTCAAAAACTCGTTTTACCTTTCAAGAGTTTTTGAGTAGACCTCAAAATGAAAAACTATTTTTCCAAAAACTTGTTTCATTTTTTTCTTCAAAAGTTTTTGAGAAGACTTCAAAATGAAAACTATTTCTCAAAAGCTCATTCAAATATAAAAATAAGATATTAAAACTCATTTAAAGCATAGTGTGTATGGATAGAAATCCAATACACATATAGAAGATTTATCTATGTTTTTGACACTAAATTCAAAACTGAGTTTTCATAAAAACAAAACTTAAAACACATGAACTAGAATCTTCAAAATAAGTTTTTCTACAATATGAAACAATAATGTATATAGATGAAATCCAATACACATTTAAACATGTAAAACTTGTTTTGATTCTATTTAATCATGAAAACTTTATATATATTCTTGAAAATCTAAAAACGGTTAAATCGAAATGTGTATGTGTGAACTTGAGCATATCAAAACTAATCAATCATAAAAAAGATCTATACTAAACAAACTAAATAAAACTAGACCAAAGTCTTCTCTTCAATCTTTATCTCCAAGTCGACTCGATCCAAACTTGATCCAAAGGAGTTAGATACGATCGTTGCGATGTGAGCTCTTAAAGCAACACTTGTTTACTTCAACACTTTGACTGTGAATCTCTTATTGAAGTCAAATTTCTACTAAGATCTTGATCAGTATCTGAAACATATTAAATACATGATCATTAGCAAACTAACCTTCATAAGTTGGGCATCATCAAAACTAAGGTGAAGGGCCTCTGGGCCAACAATCTCTCCCTTTTTGATGATGACAAAACTTATGAGGTTATATATGCATAGATTAAGAATAAGCTTCATAGAAGTTCCCCCTTAACTTATGCATATGAATAAAATGATAAAGATATGCAATGTAGCTCAAGATACCAAAACACACACACACACACACACACATGCATGCATGCATGCATGCATGCATGCATACATACATACATACATACATACATACATACATACATATATATATATATATATATATATATATATATATAAATAATTAATCAAACATGCATATATAATCACAAATCTTTCTCCCCCTTTTGTCACTCATCTACAAAGGGGAGAAGACAAACAATCTTTTTATCAATAATAAAACATTTTTTTTACCAATTTATACTAATAGAAAGGCATGATACTAATTGAAAGTAAAAACTAAATTTTTAGATAAACACTAGAACTATTTTACAATAAAGATACCAAATTGAGAATAATACCAATTAAGATTATTGATGCCAATATTGAACATTTCCCAACACAAAATGTTTTTCATCATAAAAGTGAGAGTAAGATACCAATTGAAAATAAAACTAATTGAAAGATAAAATAAAAAATTTTCTCTCCCTTTATGAAATACCAATAAGAACAATGCATAAGCTTGTAAAAATATCAATTATCATTAAGAACTATATCAAACTTAGCATAAAATCAATTTGTGCTAAAAAATATATGGACATTGTAAAATAAGTACAAGAAAAATATCTATAAGTATGTATAATTAGAGCAATATAATATCAATTGAAATTAAGATGCATACATATAGAAAACAAGAGTATACAAAATGAATTTTCATTAAAATCATGTATAACTCATGCCTATCAACCTATTCATGTACATGTTTGAAAAGATATTCAATAAAGGCATACAAGGTATGGTCTCCCATCCCCTTGGTTGGTAGGAGTTTTCAAAAATATGATTTGAAAATACTTTTAGCATATTAGAAAACTCTACCAAATTGAAGAATAACGAAGCTAATTTTATGATAATTTTGAAAACTAGTACGAAATTCTTCAAGTAAGAAATAAATCAAATATATATTTTATAATATATGAAAACTACACGAGAATTGACATTCAAAAATCTATAGAGCTCATATAGGCTCATGAATCAAAAATCATGAGTAAACAAACGATATTTAGAGTGTATAAAAATCATGTAATCAACAAAATCATAAAAATAAGGCATTGAAGCTCAATAAAAAATTCTTTCTCATAAACATGAAGATCATCAAAAACTAAAATTTTCATAAAAGCTAAACAAGCATCAAAGTATATGTATGTTTTGTCGAAACTAAAAGTATACATACATATCCCAAATATAAACGAGTTCACAAATGAATAATATATGAAAAGTAAGTGACTCTAGGATAAACATGTATATCTAAGAGTTTTAGACAAAATTAACATATACATTAAGCTAAACACGAAACATGTACAATATTGGGATAATAAGTAAAGATGCAAGTATCATCAAAACTATGTTATACATGTACATCTAATGAGTACAAATGAGTAATGAAGTACAAACACCTAATAATCAAGTATGACTCACTAATTGTACAAGTATAAACACAAGTTTTAATGAGAACTACATCTAAATAAGTAATCAGAACATGAAGTGTGAAACAACAAACATAATCATTAGGCTAAATGCATTGATATTAGAACAAGGATATACTTAGTGGCTAAACTAAAGTGAGAGCACAAAAATATGAATCTATATGAACATGTGTGTATCTCAAATCTATGTATATATATCGCAAGTCTAATAAACATACATTTAACATAATGAGCATGAAAAACATGACATGCTAGAATCATTAATATAAAAGCATGTAAACTAAGGTAGGAGTTAAAGATAGTTACCAAAATCAAATGAACTAGTATCAAGGTCTCCAAACAATGGTGGTTCTTTCACCTAAATATCCCTTGAAAGTAATGCATCCAAAAATATGATCAAGTAGCTTGAACGCATACACCATCAAGGTACCGATACTCTCACATCTTGTGAGAGTCCACACCTACATCAAATACAATAAGAGTAAATTTTGGTACCCATACTTTCTTGGGTCCATGAGGGTTAGCACATTTTCTAACCCAAGCACATTTATTTGTAGAATTTGAATTATATATTCTATCATAATAAAATTTTGCAAGGTGATCCGTACGTCCACAATGTGTACAAGTGTACACATGAGGATACGTGTAATCATGAGCATGATGGGCATGTGTATGCTGTGAAGGGTGTGCATGAATATATGGAGTACTTTCTTTCGAAATATAGATTCCAATCTTATGTGGTTCATGGCATATTGGTTCAAAGTGGAGCCCAAACAATCAATATTTTTCTTCAACATGCAAATTTCATCAATAATAGTTGAAGAAGAAATAGAGCAAGCATTCTTATCATTAGGAGATGTATCAATAGAAGCATAACAAGAATGGGAAGCAAAATCATTTTTTATAGAAGAATTTTCTTTTGAAATGCAATCTAATTTCTTTGAAATTAAAATAATTTTATTTTTAAAGAATCATTTTCTTTAATAATAAAATCAAGTTTTGAAGGCAAAACCTCATTTTTTTCTTCAAAACGTTGTTAAGCTCATTTTATTTTTCAATATTTTTTTTCATTGAAAGAAAGGTCAAGTTGAATTTTCAATGAGTCCCTCTCAATTGAAATGTCAACCCTTTCTTGTAAAACCAAATCAAGTTTTGAAAACAAATTTTTATTTTCTTCTTTTAATTCAAAGCTCTTGCTTTTTAAAAGTTTGTATTTTGAAAGCAAGTTTTCACAAAATATAGAGAGCTTTTCATTTAAAGTGTGGGCATCTATACTACTATCAAGATCAATGGAAGAGCAAGCACTATCATCTAGTTGAGTGTTCGAGTTCACCTCAGGCGAGTCATTCCCTTGGATCATGAAGCAAGCTTGATCGGACTCATCTCTACTAGATTCCTTCTTCAAAACGTATGTCGTTTGTACCTTGGGAGATGTCAATGTGTTTCACACTGTAATAGCGGAATCATAATGAGAAATCAAAGATAAATGTTCTTTACTTAGTGCGTGTCTAAGTCCCTCCATGGCTTGCGTATTAGCCTCTATGTACTTGTCATTAGCAAAATAGAATTTCTTTGTAGTGGCAAGATAAACATGCAATCCTAGGGCTTTGAGGTATGCACTCATCTTAAACTTTCACATATCGATGTTGAAAACATCATACATTGGAGGGGTAAGAAAATTCATAAGTGTATAAACTATATGTGTGTAAAGCAAACTAGATTAGCAATCCAAAGATCTTACTCATAGGTGGTTAAACCGAATATCTCCAGTGTAGGCTTTGATACTAATTATAAGTACACCTAAGGGGGTGAATAGGTGTACAAGCCAGTCTATGACAAATGATGCGAAATTTAAAATTTAATTGCAAACACACTATGTGTAATCAAGAGTGAGCCCGAATTCCCCATGAAGGGCTCTGGAACTACTCCTTTAGATTCCTCTAGACTAAGAGTTGAGATGCTCTAAAAGATCTCTTGGTTGAACACAAATGTGGGCACACAAGCAATACTAAGCATGTATATGAATATGAACAATGTAAAGTAATGCGAGATATAAAAAGAGAGACAGTTGAGAAAAAAATATCCAAACACAAACACAAGGATATCTTTCAAGGTTTTAGCCACTGCTTTACGTCCCCGCCTTCACACAGAAGGATTACTACATGTCCACACAGGACCTTCCATAAAGGGACCTCCACTAAGGAATTACAACTCTACACTTGGAGTATACAACTCCTCTCTCAAACACAAACACATCTACACAAGAGAGAGCACAAAGCAAAGAAAGAAATATACTTGGTGATTACAAAGAGTACAAACACTCTCATGGTGATCTCAAAGGATCACAAACAAAACCTCTCACAATACAAAATCCTAGAGGATAGATTTGAATTGAGAATCTCAAGTATGTGAGTGCACAAAGCTTTTGAAAAAACACAAAGAAAATACTTGAGAAAAACTTCTTGATAAATATGAAAATGAAGAACAAAATAGAATTCTCAAAACTTGTATTTCTTTAATTTTTTTAAAACTTTGAAAACAAATAAAGATAGAGAATTTTGGCACAAAACTTCTTTTGAAAACTTTGTTAAAAACACTTAAGAAGGTAAGAAAAATTGCACTTCAAAATATTAGGAGAAACAGCCCCCAAAGACCCATTTTTATAGGGGGTCTGAAAATATAGCCGTTTGGTTCCATAATAGGTCAGAAATAACCTGTCGGTCGACCGATCAACAATCAGATTTCTGACCGTTGGGGTTACCGATAGACCGCCCCAAGGCAATTTGTCTGTCGGTCGACCGCCCGGTCGACTGAGGCCAGAACCACAGAGTAAACTCTCTGGTCGGTCGACTGAGCGGTCGACCAGGGCCAGATCGAGAGAGCAAGCTCTCTGGATCAGTCGACCGGCCCATAATCAAGGTAGCTGTGCACAT
This sequence comes from Agave tequilana, assembly GCA_038442645.1. NCBI lineage: Eukaryota > Viridiplantae > Streptophyta > Magnoliopsida > Asparagales > Asparagaceae > Agave > Agave tequilana. Next base: position 107,333 of record JAVJIF010015276.1, on the reverse strand, counting down.
TTTATGCACATCGGTCGACCGTCCAGTCGATTGAGCTCTAGTCTGGTCGACCGGTCGGTCGACCACTAGCAGGCTCAAGCTGGGATTATAGGTTGAATTACTTGGCCTTTTAAATCCCTATAAAATTTCATAAAATCATATAAAATTCACAAAAATAAGTTAATGTAAGCACTTGAATACAAATATGTTTGATCGATCACCTATATTACAAACAATTTAGATTATTTTTGAGGCATAAAAATTAAGCTTAAAACAAAAAACTGTATTTTCAAAAACTCATTTTATCTTTCAAGAGTTTTTGAGTAGACTTCAAAATGAAAAACTATTTTATCAAAAACTTATTTCATTTGTCTTCAAGAGCTTTGAGAAGACTTCAAAATGAAAATTATTTCTCAAAAGCTTATTCAAATACAAAAATAAGACATTGAAACTCATTTGAAGTATAGTGTGTATGGATATAATCCAATACACATATAAAAGATATATTTATATTTTTGACATTAAATCCAAAACTGAGTTTTGATAAAACAAAAATTAAAACACATGATGTAGGATCATCAAAATAAGTTTTTCTACACTATGAAATAATAATGTATGTGGATGAAATTCAATACACATTTAAACATGTAAAACTTATTTTGATTCTATCTAATCATGAAAACTGTATATGTATTCTTGAAAATTCAAAACGGTTAAATCAAAATGCGCGTGTGTGAACTTGAGCACATCAAAACTAATCAATCTTACACAAGATCTAAACTAAAAAAACTAAACAAATCAAGACCAAAGTCTCATCTTAGATCTTCATCTCTAAGTCAACTCCATCTAAAATTGATCCAAAGGAGCAAGATGCGATCGTTGCGATGTGAGCTCTTGAATCAACACTTATTTTCTTCAACACTTTGACTGTGAATCTCTTGTTGAAGTCAAATTTCTACGAGGATCTTGATCTGTATGAAACTTATTAAACACAAGATCATTAGTAAACTAACCTTCATAAGTCCACAGCTTATACGAGATTTTCGCCCGAGCAGATCCATGGCCTATACGGTTTTCACCATCACGGCGACCCTTCGGGGAGTCTCCTAAAAGATGGAGGCCCACCCAATTCGATCCCTCGGAGCCAACCTATAATGGGATATATCTTGATGGCTGCCCGAGTAGATCCACGACCTATACAGGTCTTCAACCTGATGGCGGCCCTTAGGTGAGTCTCCTGAAAGATGGAGGCTCACCCGCGTCGATCCCTCAGAGCTAGCCTATAATAGGATATACCCTGATGGCCGTCTGAGAAGATCCACAGCTTATACGGGTTTTCACCCAGACGGTGACCCTTCGGGGAGTCTCCTGAAAGATGGAGCCTCACCCGCGTTAATTCCTCAGAGCCAGCCTATAATAGGATATACCCTGATAGACGCCCGAGTAGATCCATGGTCTATACGGGTTTTTACCCTGAAGGTGACCCTTCGGGGAGTCTTCTAAAAGATGGAGACTCACCCACGTCAACCCCTCAGAGCAAGCTTCTAATTAGATATATCCTGATGGCCGCTCGATCAGATCCATGACCCATATGGACTTTCACCCTGACGGTGACCTTTCAGAGAGCCTCCTGAGAGATGGAGGCTCGCCCGCGTCGATCTCTCGGAGCCAGCCTATAATAAGATATACCCTGATAGCCGCCCAAGCAGATCTATGACCTATACGGGTCTCACCTTAACGATGACCCCTTAGGGAGTCTCCTGAAGGACGGAGGCTCGCCCACGTTGGATGCTTGGAGCCCGCCTATTATGGGATACACTCTGATGGCCACCTGACAAGGTCAACTGCCTATACAGATTTTCACCCTGACGGTGACCCTTCAGGGAGTCTCCTGAAAGATGAAAGCTCGCCCACATTGATCCCTCGGAGCTAGCTTATAATGGGATATACCCTGATGGCCACCCGAGCAGATCCACGACCTATACGAGTTTTCACTCTGACGGTGACCCTTCAAGAAATGTCCTGAAAGATGAAGGCACACCCACATCAATCTTTCAGAGCCACCCTCTAATGGGATATGCCCGGATGGCTACCTGAGTGGATCCACGTCCTACACAGGTTTTTCACCCTGACAGTGACCCTTCAGGAAGTCTCCTGAAAGATGGAAGCCTACTCGCGTCGATCCCTTCAAGCCACCCTGTAATGGGATATATCTGGATGGCTATCTGAGCAGATCTACTGCCTCTATGGGACTTACCTCGATGTCTACAAAATATCTCCTGTTGCTACTTTTCTAGAATGTCCTGAAAGGCGAAAGTTCGCCTATATTAACCATGCGGAGTTAGCCTACAACGGGACCTATACGACGACCCCCGAGCGAGGCAACAGTCTACCTTGGATTAACATCTGCGACACAACTTCAAAGTTAGAAGCTTCCCTCATTCAGGTAAACATTCATAGGTGCCATTGGGGAATGAATCCCATTCGGGACCATTCCAAACGCTTTAGAACTAAGACAACGTCCCAAACAGACGCAACAAGAAGTCCAATGTCAAGCAAAGCAAGATCTAAATAATATATGTGTTAAAATTTCTCTACTTTATTACAGAATTTTCTTTTGATTACATCTATCCAAGTATAAAGTATGGATATATCTAACAAGTATGATACAAGTACAAGTTTTGGTTTTTCATGAATGTGTTCTTCCTGAGCGAAAAAGTGGAGACGCTCATTATCGCATCCCTAACTGCGTCCTGCTGATGACTCTTAAGCAAATAATCCACCAGGGCTGGATGAATGATGATCGAGAACTCCCAGGAAGACCACCAGTAAGGAGAACCGCGACTAAGTTACAGACCGAAGCCTGCAAGGCAAAGGAGGATACCGATGCCAAGACCGTAACTCCAGAGCGGAGATGGACAAGCAGGCGGCACCCCATAAGAGTACAGACGATCGACCCCTGATACCAGAGCCGGCATCGAATGCCTTCATACTCCCCGCTACACGCTCGCTACAAGGAAAGAAAAGAGGGTCAAACCCAAACTTCTCCTCAGTCTGCTCCGACCAAAGGCCAGACGTGCAGATAAGCAAAAGATAGGGCATTCTCTAGCCATCCCCATGCTGGGCCACGTCGCAACAGCTAAAACCTCTTGACGAGCCCATCACAAGAACTAAAATCCCTTGACAAATGAACTCCCGAACATCAGGAGTATAACGGACGTCACCTCTCTTTTCCTTTCCTTTCTCCACCAAATGAAGAACGAAGGAGACATCACCACTTACAAAACAGCGAAAGACTTTAATAGCAAGGTACTTTCAGGAAGCAGTTCAAATCTCTCCTGAAGAGTTCCATCCTATTCATAGGGGGAAGAAGGCCAAGCGTCACCGCTCAAGCTTCTAATCCTAAAGGAAGACAAAGCGTCGCTCGACTTGAGACCCTACACTTGTCATAGAAGAAGAGACTCGAACCCATCACACCAGATACGCCGTGTCTTCCTAGAAAATTGCTGGCATTCATGAGAGACGGTTACTTTATAAACACGGTAATAGATGGGACATGTATTTAAGTCTCTGCTAGCCTTTAGGGCCACATGCGCAAGAACAAGACAAGAACGAAGTGACAACAAATCGACCTGAGTTAACTTCAGGCATTGCATCACTTCCTACTCCCCTCTCTCCTTTAAAATCCCCGGGAACTTATAATTCTGAGGGAGAGTCCCCAACCTCCTTTAAGGAGAGGAGAGCAGAGGGGCATCTGTAGTGGTCACCTTTTAAACCCATCTGAGATGTGACACATGTCTATCTGGCCCCAAGGGATGCACGACACGTGGCTACCTCCGGAGCACCTAATTCAGAGTCTTCATCCAGTTAGAATTTCAAGAGGGTCGGATAATTAGAAGAAGAGATAAATTCAGTTACTGGGGATCTCCACCTCTAAAGCCCAATCCTTATTAAAATAGGATAATCACCCCTCGGGAGCAATTCATTCTTATCTATAGTAAGGCGCTGACTATGAGATAAAGTTGGACTCTCCCCTATCTTGATTCAAATGGATATTTAGCTCAACCGTCATCAGGATAAGAATTTTAAGTATTCAAACTGAGCATGACTCTCCAGCTTTATCTATTTAACAAAACCTATATAAATAACAGATCCCAATAAGAAAGGGGATCACAATCGAAATTCAGAAACCCTAGCACACTATAGAAACTCACTTGTAATCACTATTGTTATAATGAAATTCTCCTCTTTCTGTTATTATTCACACTTCGAGTTTTCACGTAAGTTTTGTGTGTTTGCACTTACTGTGATTTTGATTATTCCCCATTATTTTAGGTGTGGCTTGATTCCTTATGAATTTACCCACTGCAGATAGTATTAGAGTTAGTGATGATTTGGATTTGACTTGCTAGTGATTTAATGGTTACAGACGAATGACTATTCGATTATATCATTTTTGTATAAAATATTGGGAGACGATTAAATTGGAATACTTAGAATTATTTTATGATACCGAGGATTAAATATATTGATCGGGAAATTATTTTGTGAGAGATGATTTAGATGTACTACAAATAATTGATCAAATGTATCTTGACATTTATATATTTATAGATTCGTTATTTTATCACTGAGACATTATTATTCTATCATTTCATGTGTAGATGCTTACAACTTAAGATTCAGATCTTATTGTGATAACCTAAATATATAAGCTGGATTAATCTTGGGTTGATTGGCTCATTGTTGTGGATAGATGGCAAGATTTTATGTGAATTAAATCTCAGACATATATTTGATGATTTAGATATGAATCCATTTGGATATTGAGAATGGATTAATTAAATATGTCGTCGCTTTATTAAAAGACTGATTTTCTTGATGCTCGAATATACATATAGACTTATTTAGAGTTGGAGTTGATCGGAGATTTACATTATTTTCATTGGATTTGAGATAATATTTAGATGAGAATTTAATTGGTTATTGAGTATTTATTTAAATGTGAAGTAGCTATGTTAAAAGATTGCGTATTAGACTTGGATATATCAGTGAGTGCGTTGAAGTAGAGTTGACTTAGAATTGAAGAATTGGTGTGGGTTGGATTAGCCTGAATCAGTGGATTCTACATATGTACAGTTGGGTTATTGCCTTGCATTGGGAATAGTGTTGTTTTGGGATCATTGTTTGAGTTTGGATTAAAGTAGGACTTGATTCATAATCTTGATCGGATTGGATAATTGGGATTGACTAGAATTAACTGAGTATGTATTTCAATATGTTGGGAGTTGGATACACTAGTGACTTAGATGATGGATATATTGATGACTTAGAGAATTAGAGTAGATCGACAGGAACGAGAGAACTTATTATTAGTTTATTGAGCTTGTGGTTTGTTGGCCCAATGGCTTCCACTCTAGTTTTGATGATGATCAACACTCATGTAGTTATGTTCACTAATATTCTTGTGTTTCTAAGTTTCAGATCATTAACAGGATATTAGTTGGTGATTAGCTTCAACAAGATGATTAGAAGCTATTCATGATGATTCCGGTGCCAAAACTTAAAGATCATACCTTTGCACTTGGAGAATCATGGAGTTTTGGAGCAAGTCTACTTGAAGATGAAGATCGTCAAGAAGACTTAGGTATCCTAGTTTAGATAGAGTTTTAGATCCATTTGTAAAGCTTAGTTTAGTTGATATGCTCAAGTGAACACAAAACACACACGTTTTATGATTTGATATTTGGTTTTTATGAATAGTTGATCAAGACAAGTTTACATATGTTATATGTATAGTAGATGTTTTCTATTTATACATACATGCTTTAACTTGGTAAACAAACTTATTTTGATATCTCTATTCATGTTTTGGAAAAATCAAGTTTGACAAAATACAAGGTTTTGTTTTGATAAAATTTGCAAGACTCAAAAATGAATTGATATGTTGATATATTGTCTTGAAATTTTTATCACATGTTTATGTTTCAACATAAAATGATAAAACAAGTTTTATGAAATTTTCAGAAATGATAAAAGGTTTTTATAAAATATTTTTCCAAAATTTTCTGACCTTGTTTTGTGCTGACAGGCTGGTCGGTCGACCGCGACGGTCGACCGCACCAAGGGCCGGTCGACCGTTGCGGTCGACCGACGTGCACAGACGTGCACGTCTGTTAGGCACAGACACGGTCGACCGGGACGGTCGACTGAGATGAGAGTTCTGCTCTCAGGATGTTTCGGTCGACCGGGCCGGTCGACCGCTATTGCCCAACGGTCACATTTTGACCGTTGGCGGTCGACCGGACCGGTCGACCGGCAGTCTGTCAGACTGCCAACTCAGCCTAACGGCTAGTTTTGTATAGGGACTATATAAACCCCATCTCTTTGGGGATTTTAGCCAAGTTTTCTAAGAGAAAAATTTTCAGTTTTCTGAAGTGTTTAAAAGAGTTTTCAAAAGAGTTTTAAGTGCAAAAACTTCTCATCTTTATTGTTTTAGGGTTTTTGGAAAATCAAAGAAAAATAGGTTTTTGGGATTTTTGCTTAGATCTTCAATTCTATCATATTGCAAGTATTTTCCCAAAGATTTTTCTTTGTTGCTTGTTTCCAAAAACACTTGTTTTCCACACTTGAGCTATCTTCTATCCTAAACTATTAGGATCTTTGTTTTGTGGAAAAAGAAAGAAAAAGAGAGTTTGTGGTTTTTGAACCACTTGTTGTAAACCCTCCTTTATTTGTTGTATCCCTCTTCGGTAGAGGTGATCGGAGTGGTATTGGTTTGCTCCCTCTTCGGTAGAGGTGAAGTTTGGTTATGAGCCTCTTCGGTAGAGGTGTGTGGATTGGGTGTTGTATTGGCTACGGGCCTAACCCCTCGGTTGTGAGGAGGTTGTTGTTGAGAGAGGAGTTTGGTACTCCTAGAGTTGTAAGAAATCCTCTTTGGTAGAGGTTCCCTCGGTGGGAGTTGAGATAGTGGAAATCCTACACGGTGGTGTAGGCGGGGATGTAGAGCAAGGTGCTCGAACCTCGAAACAAATTTTGGTGTTTGCGTTTGATCCATTGTCTCTCTAACTCTCTCTCTCTTTACATTTGTGCAAAGCATCATACTTTTATAGCATTCATATTATATACATTGCTTGTGTTGCCTTGCATCTTTCATATTGTAATTTATCCTTGATTGCTTGGCTTGATTGTGTGTGCACATATTTCATATTGCTTGGATTGCTTGTGTGTGTGTGCCTAACTTGTACTCATCCAACAAGAGCTTCACATAGCGCCTCAACCCATTTCAAGGGGAATCAAGGGGAGTTAGTCCAGAGCCTCGCAAGGGGAATTCGGCTACACTTGTTGTATTGTATTAGTTTGTGCATAATTTGCATTAGCTTCCGCATTTAGCGCACTTAGTTTGCATTAAGTTTCTAGATTAGCACTTACACCTATTCACCCCCCTCTAGGTGTTTTTCATGGTTTACAGTATTGGATATTTTGACTTGGACTTAATATTTAATGTTCACGATGACTATATAGAGCTTATGACTTGATGATTCAGTTACTGATATATCTTAATACAGATGGATGAGTTCTAGATTAGTTCTAAATGAGATTGTATATGGATAAATTATTACCTGTCATGTTATCAGTATTATTTCATGTTACTGAAGTTACTGAAAAAATATTGTTGGACCGTAGCACCATGTATTGTATTACTACTTTACCATTTACACGGTTATTGTTTTACTGTTTATCGTGTATATGATTATTATTATTGTTTATCGTTTACACGGTCATTATCATTATTCAATGTTATTGTTATTGTCACTGTAATGTCCCAGTATTCTAGGTAATATGGATAACTGATTATTTTAAGTAAATTAATTAATAATGTAATTAGACAACTTATATCGGAATTGAGAAAATTGATGGAGCAGACATCGTCTGTATTTTAGGTGGACCTAGGATACAGGTTGCGCAACCGACATACGATTCCACTGAAGGATTTCGAAAGATAACTGACGTCCCATCTGTTATTATTCTACTGTTTCATAGTGATATTGTGGGTACTGTTTACTGTTATTGACTACCTAGTGGTAGGGTCTGGTTCAGCGCCAGACACATCTAGGCTGTGGTTCCGGGTATGTATGGAATCCACCTAAAATATGGACAATATTCATTTATGTGTTACATGCTATTCCTTATTCATGTATAGTTTTATAGGAGTATCATAGTATGCTCATACGACATATGAATATGTATTTTTTTCTCATTTTATCACTCATTAGGTCGCTTTCTAATGACCCTGGATTTGCGTATTCAGGTATACGATATTTTATTCCTTTGATCAGGTGTTAATGAGCTCGTATGCATTGTGATGAGTTAGAGTTTCTTTCTACTTGATTTTGGTATTCTTGTTTACTTTTGTCCCTGTTGATTTCTTGATTCTATATATACATACATATATATATACATACATATATACATACATATATATATATATTATATATATATATATATATATATATATACATACATATATATATATATATGTATATGTATGTATGTATGTATGTATGTATGTATGTATGTATAGACACACACACACACACATATACATATAGACATATATACAAACATATATACATACGTATATATATACACACACACACACACATCATACTCAGTTGCTATTCTTTCTTGTATACATTTTTTATCATGTGTAGAATTTATATCTGATATTGTAGTGATCATGATTTATTATAGTAGATTTATAACTTGTTCATGTTACTTTAGCTTAGTGTGTATACATGAGGGTATTCTCCTTGCGTACATACGTCGCCGACTCTCGTCGCGACTCCATTTCTGTGTATTTTGAGAAACAGGGCACGACGATGTGTATTTGTGTTCAAATTGGGGCTTAACGTTTAGCGAGCTCCCTCGCCTGGTCATTGACTCATCACATTTGGATTGAGCTCATCAGATACAAACCAAGGTGGAGATTGTTTAGGTTCATCTTAAACCCTAGGCCTCTGAGTGGCTACATACTAGACTTACATTCCGGCTATTAGACCTCCCCTCTAACTAAAGTTTCAGGCTTTGCATCTTTTACAGTTTCAACATCCAAAATGCTCAGTCTCCTGCACTTAATTCATTTTTCTTCCCATTGTTCGAATTGTTCTAAGATTAAACATCATGCCCAATTCACTAATTATCGGTAAGATACTTCGTTCTCTTCTTTGAAAATATATACTTCAAAAGTTATGTCCAAAGCAGACTGCGTTTGATCGGATATTTCAGGCCTGAAGCTCAGTATCAAGTGCTGTCAAGCCCGGTGGATCAATTTCCTGCAACCTGGCCTCAAAATCAAAAGCTTTTTCTGAGGAAGAAGACAACATCGTTTGCACTCTCTACAACTTAATGGAAAGCAGGTAATGTTTCAATTTTCATGTTCATATTAACATATCACTTATAATCTTATGATTTTATAGACAGCGCAGCCAAATCTGAAATCTGATACTCATTTTTCCACAATAACAATTTTTTTAGGTGGGCTGAATCGAGGAGGCATTGACTGGAAGAAGTGACCAAGCCATCAGAAACTAATGGAAAAAGCTGAAGAGCAAATAGGCTAGAACTGATCGCGAGTCCACTTGCAGTCATTTTACTACTTTGGGCTCAGTGTTTGCATCAGAAACTTCAGCTGTGGGGATCAGCGCTGAACTACCTAATTTCTGTGAGATGGTGAGCTGCTTCAACTATGACACCGCCATATTATTATTGTTGAAAATTTGTCTTATTTTCAAGAAAGAGATAATAGTCCACGAAGATCCGATTGAATTGGAGAAAAGAGAAGACTTGAAAAAGAAGTAAATTCAGAAGAAAAAGTGAGACAGTTGACAGGACTATCGACCACATAAAAGGCTATCGAAAGGCCCTGTCGACAATAAGTAATGAAAAGTAAAAGGTTCTCAGATTCTGACAGGCATAACGGCCTGTCGACAGGGGCACCCTTACTGGCCTGTCGATAGCCTGAGGTCAGAACATAATTTCTATTTCCTATTCAGGCGCGTTCATGATGGAGTTCAAATAGAAATTAGTTCCTATGCAATGAAGATTTATTTTTGAAGTTTGAAGGTTTAAAATTCTTCTAGATCAAGTAAATCAACTCCTATAAGGATTGATCAAGTTCGTCAAGGATCTGACGACCAGAATCATCTCATAATTCGAATAGGGTTTGTATTGTAAAACTCTATATATAAAGATTGTAGCCCAATAGAAGAAACAACACTAAAAGTGAAGAGAAAACAAAGAAAGAGAGAGGAGGGTGATGGTGCATAGAGAAAAGGCATACTCTTATTATCTTATGCGATTCAAGAGAAATATGAACACTCTTATGGAATCAAGGGAAAGGTTAGATCTTTTATATTAAGTTTATTATAAAACTCTCTTAAATTCTGTCATCTTGGACGTATGCCAGTTTGGGCCAAATCATGTTAAATCCTCGTGTTTTTTTCTGCTTTTTTGTCTGGTATTACTAGTTTGCTCTATAATAGTTTTTAATCTGATTGCTGGTTACAACAATTGATATCATAACTCTCGTGTACAACAATTGGTATCAGAGTTAAAGGTTGACGATAAGATAGTATATCGAAAATTAGAATTTCTGCGAGCAAATTTGAGGCTGAGAAATTCAATGGCGAAGGAACTTTGGTTTATGCTTAAAGATGGTAAAGGCGTGTTGGTACAAAATGATATTCACAAGATCTTACAGGGAAAGTCAACAAAACTTGCAGGTGCGTCAGATGAGGAATAAGAGGAGATGTGTCATACTCTGCTTCCCAAAATACGATGTACGAGTACGTGAAGACAACCAACAGATACTCATGAAGAGTGAAATCTTTTCCATTAATACCATAAGCTGTCAATTATAAACATGATAACACACATATATGCATGTAAAATCAAGCGTAGGATAATGAGTCATCAATAATATCATCCATCATATATGAATAAAACAATCAAAAGAGAAACTAAACTCACCGGAATGATAACCGAACCAAGATAGTTCTGCGATCATCTCCCATACACCATTTCCCTGGTCTAGACACTAAAAAATAACATAGATCCGTCAGAACCAGACCAGCAAGTGCACACATGAAAGAGAGGATAATAAAAGTAGAAACATGAAAACATAATAACGGTACAAATAGAACATCAGGATAAAATAACGATATATTTGATAGTATCGAGAATTATAACGAGAATAGACAAAACAATCATGCATAGTATGTCCGTGCATGCATGTCATGACATGATATAATGAACATGAAATGTCCTGGACGAGTAAATATCTTGTAACATAATCACAAGATCACAAGAACACATGATCATAAGTTAAAATCACATGGCCAATCCAAAAATATCATGTAATCGTATAATGCATGTCACAGGAGTTTCCGGTATTAATATCAAGAAAACACATATCAAGTACTAAGTCACACAAAGGAACAAGATGAGGTGAGCTAGATTATTGAAGACAGTACAGAATATGATGCAAGTGCCTATGACTAGCATTTTATTAACCCTATACTAATACAATCATCCTATGTCCCATCCCAAAGGAAAACTGCATATCAAACAAGTATGCGTAGTGGATCCTAAGAGCAGAAAGAAATAGTTCACTATACTCAGGTATTATGTAACATGTAAATAAGTGCGCGCATTAATCACAAGAGCACAAGAACACAATATCACATATGGCAATGCCCCCAAAAGTGCCACCCTTCCAAACTCACCTCCCTGATCCCCTGCTACCAGTCTCCCAGTAATTCTGACTTGGTAAATTTTATTAATCAATGCAAATACAAGACAATGTGTGACTTGGTGAGATATGATCACAAATCAATATCAAGAATGTTAATGTCAGATAGTGAATAGAGCGTACATCATGATCACGGGACAGTGTAAATGGTGGGTAATATCAAGTAATAAGTTAAAGTCGTGCAAGTAGTGTCAGTGTTAATAAATACGTAATTCAATGGTCATAGCAAGCTGGTCATGATCGTCTGTATAATACTCTAGTAAAATATCCTCAATATTTTTCCAAATATTTTGATCAATTTCCTAAATTAATTTTCAGTAATATCATGATCACAATAACATTCAATATATTATTCTCGAATATTCCTCAAAATATACTAATCGATTTCCTCAATACTAAATCCTCAATAATTTTTCAAAAATCACAAACGATCAAGATAATCATTACATCTGATTACCATTATTCATTTATCCACGAATAATTTAGGTCATAAATTTTAGTCACAATTCAATATAAGTTTTCATGACAGAATCTACCACATATAAGCAAAAATCATGTCAATTTAGTTGGATGCATGTATGAACAATGATGAGATGTAAAACAATATGCGGAACAATATATCATTGACCATGTGATGAAAATGATGATGATATAAAGGATTAATGATAAACTAAATAATACAATGATTAACAGTACATTCAAAACAATGTAGTGCGTACACACCGGTAATTATGATCACATGACATTATCGATAATCAGAAACATGACACAGAGAAATTAATAGTTAAAGGATAATATTAAATTTAATAGGAAAGTCAACGAGAAGGAAACGTGTACACTTGCCCCTTGTCACGGGGTCTGACTGTCCCTTATCAACAACTGATACTTAATCAGGTTTGCGGCCTAGATAATCAAACTTTTTACTTTAGTCTAGATTTTCTAAGTCTTCAAAGTATGTATTTTATTTATTTGGAGTGGTATCGACCTTATTTGGATTCATTTATTATATATTTAATTCAGTGTCATTATATTAGTTATTTTAGAAGTTATTTATGTACTGGCTATTTATATTTCAATAGTTACTTTAACAATAATTATCACAATTATATACTAATTTTTAATTAGCTTATTTAATTATTGATTTCTTTGATTAACTTCCTATTAATTCAGAAAAATCTCAAAAATTCTCAACATTAGAAAATATCATCACGAACATTACAGCGAAGTTGGATTTATGAAATTTATCATTGATTGATAATTAAATATATTGAGTCAGTCTATGACACTGATCGATCCCAAATTGAGATTTTTCTCCAATAATTTCAGAAAAATTTTAGAAAATATGAAAAAAATCTAAAATATGAGAAAATAATATCTTGAGATGAAACGAAACCAGTCTAACTATCAGGATGATCATATCGGGTATCTATGCCGTATCAGGTACCAGACAAGAATATATACTTCTGAAACTAGGTGTTACAATTCTACCCACCTAATAAAAAGAATTTTGTCATCGAAATTCAACAATGATTTAGCGTCACTACATGAATCAAGGCAATATCTTTAAAGGTTGGAGTTATCCCAAATTTGTAGTCATGTCAACATGATACAGGCTACTGCCATGTTTATCATACTCACCTATCAAGAGTATCATCATAAGTCCATGGACCAAATTGACTCCTTAGAGTTTGTACTCGTTCATCCTTAATATATCTCTCAACCTTCCGATTTATCATAGTCATGTTCACCTGATAAGATCACCTCTATAATTTATAGGTCAAATCGTCCGGGCTTATCTGAAATCATACTCCACTTATTTATTCCTTTAAGTCTTTCGATCTATCACGATCATCTTGAACAAAATTTTCAGTATCAGAATTACATTATCATCCTTGTAACATCACTCTAAAATTAGATTATCTCTGAGATCACTACATATAATCAATTCACAATCACCTCTGGTTGTTACTTCCTTAAAATCATTAAGATCCCAAAGATCAATCGTCAAATAATTTCAAGCTCACGAGGGCATGTTTATACTCATCAATAGTATCACAGTAAGATAATTCTCAGATTTACACGGTCACTACAAGAAGATCATCAGTCAAGATAGCGATCACCAATGGAAATCTCCAAGGTCAGATATAAACAATTACCAATTATAAGTTCTCGAAAAATCTTGATATTTCTTCCAAATTGATCCCTATAGTCATGCTCTTATAATTTTGCTTCAGATCCTCAAAGTCTAAGTTTTCAATTCATTGATTCTCATAAGAATCCATATATATCTACCTCTCCTCTCATCTATGATTCCTAATAGGACAGTAATAACTATTTGATCACTAACCAGTCGGTCCCATCACAGGAGAAACCAAATGTCGTGAGTGCTCTGGGTCCATCATCCATCAATTAGTGTTAATAGAATCAAGGATATCATTGAGAATTCATGTCAAGTCTGTCCAAATCTTGTATTCCTCCAGCCTTTTGTAGTCTAAGAGATCAAATTTTCACATTCTCCCTATCTACTCTATTGATTCCGCAATCAAAAGATCATACAATCCCTCAGATTATCCATGTAGTCCAATCGCCATGTTCCTATACTAAGAACTATACAGTTAACTCAAAACCCTTAAACTATGATTGATATTCCTCAAATGTTACTTAAATAAGAAAACTCCAAGATTCTCGTCCGCAAAAATTAAATCCAAGCAATCTGATCCAAGGTACAATAACATTCCGTCTGAGACAATGACCCCGCCTATTATAATTCTTGTGATCTGATTATCATCCCAGGATCCATATTCTCAAATTCAAATCCATCATTATCTATTGATATTATTTAATCAACATAAATTTTCCCAAGTCCTCCATCTTATTATGATTTCGAAGAAGACATAAATCTCAAAGTTTCATATCCATAATTCATCATAAAATTAATTCTGAGATAATTCCATAATGATCCTCTCAATTATTCGTCTTCGTTCAAACAATCAGTCAAATCCTCAATAATCTGTCATTAATATAAACCTTGAATAATAACAATCTAACCAGACGTGATAAGGTGGGGGCAGAGTAGGTATGATGATTATATGACGACACGGACATATGAATGGAATAGTCATATCAGGGTGATGGTTCAAGGATTTTCGAGGATCGATTGTATGAGTACAGAGTCAGATGGGAAAGTTAGGTGGCTGTTTACTCAAATAGTTCTGTGGACGATCATCATATATGTGGGCTTGATTGTATATTTGTGGCATATAACCTTGCTGACTTGGTTCTGATACCAACAAAATCATGTCACAACTTATTTCCTAAAATACGGTGTACGGGTATGTAACGATGGCCAACAGATACTCATGAATAGTGAAATCTCTTCTATGAATACCTTAAGCTGTCAATTATGAACAAGATAGTACACATATATGCATGTAAATCAAACACATAGATAATGAATCATCAATAATATCATCTACCATATCTGAATAAAATAGTCAAAAGAGAAACTAAACTCACCGGAATGATAGCCGAACCAAAATATGTTCTACTATCATCTCTCATACACCGGTTCCCTGGTCTTGACACTGAAAAATAATATATGTCTGTTAGAATCGGACTAGCAAATGTACACATAAAAGAAAGAATAATAAAAGTAGAAACATGAAAGCATAATAACGGTACAAATCAGACATCAGGATAAAATAACGATATGTTTAGCAGTATCGAGAATTATAACGGGAATAGACAGAACAATAGATCATGTATAGTATATCCTTCCATGCACGTCGTGACATGAATATACTGAACATGAGATGTCCTGAACAAGTAAATATCGTGTAACATAATCACAAGATTACAAGAACACAGGATTACAAGTTAAAATCACATGGCCAATTTAGGAGTATCATGTAATCAAAATAATACATGTCACAGGAGTCTCAGGTGTCAGTATCACAAAAATACATATCAGTTACTAGATCATATGAAGGAACGGTACAAGGCGAGCTAGATTACTGAAGACAGTGCAGAATATAATGCAAGCGCCTGTGACTAGCATCCTATTAACCTTATACTAATGCAACCATCATGTGCCCCATCCCACAGGACAACTGCATATCAAACAAGTGATGTATTAGTAGATCCTGACAGAAGGAAAAACAGTTCACTGTACTTACATATCATGTAACATGTAATAATAAGTGAGCGCATAAATCACAAGATAACAAGAATATAAGATCACTGTGGCAAGGCCCTCAGAGGAGTCACCCTTCCAAGTACACCTCCCTGTACCCTGCTATCAGTCTCTCTCAGTAATCCCGGCTCGATTAATTTTATTAATCAATGTAAGTACAAGATAATGTGTGGCTCGATGAGATATGATCACAAATCGATATTAAGAATGTCAATGTCAGATAGTGAATACAGCGTACATCATGATCACGGGACAATGTAAACGGTGAGTAATATCAAGTGGTAAATGTATAGTTGTGCAAAAGCAGTGGTATACACAGGATTTTCACTTAGTGGGGGTGAAAAAAGTTTGATGTATAAAACTCCGCAAAACTAATCATCTCTCTCTTATCAAAGATGGAGAATAAATCAGTTGGACTTAGACAAGCCATATACAATAACAACTCAATGTTCACTTCGAAGTCCAATGTGTTTATAACATTAAAAAATGACACAATGATCTATTTGCAACAATGTTGCAATAAATGAGTGGACTTTCTCCTAAGTAATAATAAGTCTTCAGAACTCCAGTGTTGTTTTTAAGCTAAATTTAATCAACCGAAGTACCTAAGTATAGAAAAATGGACCTCCCTAATTATTTTTTAGCAAACAAACAGGTTAGATAATATAATATCAAGATTGTAAATTCCTCTATGATTAAGTATGAATATTGGTATTAAATTTGAAGGGATAAAAAGAGTCATCGTTTCCAGCCCTTTCGCTGAAAAAGGATAGTTGTTATTATATATTTTGTTCTCCACAAAAAAGAGGAGAGAACCTCATGAACTAAAAATTCTGTTAGAAATTACAATTCCATTGCAATTGGACTGTACTCATTTCACTTCATTAATATCTTAAAAACTCTATAAAGGGTTGATGGAAAAAACTACACATTGATTTAATCAAAGCAATGCTGCAATAAACTGATTAAACTAAAGTTTCTACTGATTATTAGACTTGTTTTCAAGTTACCTATTTCAATTTCACAGCACTCTCTTACTAACTGCATACATTATGGTGCTTAAAATAATCAAATCTTTATTCTATCATTCTGCCCAAGTAAAAATTGAATCATACCCATATAATAAATTCGACTAGAAATCAAGAATCTATATGAAATGCAGCATTTCGAGCCAAAGGATAATCCAATCATTAAACTGAGTGAACTTAATTGAATAAAATCTTCACCATATGAAATGTTCTCAAAAGATCCAAAGTTTTAAAATCCTTGAACCCTAGGAATCAAAATCAAAACAGGTAATTGAGGAGATGGGGGAAGAGAAGACCTCTGTCACCCATGTCACTATCCTTGCACTTGAGGAACTTCCCCACGTCCTTTTCCAACAAGAAGTTCATCACCTTCCTACTGCTAAGCATCCTTGAGATCACTACACAATCAAAGCCAACAAATGCACACACATAAAGAGAGAGAGAGATCCTCAAAAGGTAGAGAAGCAGAGAGAAAAGAAAGGTGTTTGGGGAGTGAGTGAGAAGGTGAGTAACAAGGGGGCAGCGATCCAGAGAGAGATCGAGAGAAGAGAGAAGAGATAGGCAATTGAAATCTTGATCATGATGCTGAATGATAAGGAAGACGAAGGGAAAAGGGAAGGGAGAATTCTAGAGGATGAAGCCCTAGATCGAAGCCCAAGATTAAAGCCCTAGATTGAACACAAGAGGAAGAAGATTGAAGCCCTATAGGGTATAACCAATTGAGAACGTCAGAGAGAGATCTTGAGAGAGAGAGAGAGAGTCGCAGGGATCGGGATGGAGATAGTTGATGAGATTTAGAGAGATCATAAGAGAAAGAGAGAGGAGAGACTAAGTTACTGAGATCGGGATGGGTTTTTTGCATAAAATGAGAGGGATTTTTTTAAAACCAGTATGGTGGACTCAAGTTCGATGGGGACGATCGTCCCCACTTGCCCCCACCCGGGTCCGCCACTGCGTGCAAGTAGTGTCAATATCAATAAATACGTACTCCAGTGGTCATAGCAAACCGTTTATGGTCGTATGTATAATACTCCAATAAAACACCCTCAATATTGTTCCAAAATATTTTGATCGACTTTCTCAATTAATTTTCAGTAATATCACTATCACAATAACATTCAATACATTATTCTCGAATATTCCTAAAATATTTTAATCAATTTCCTCATTACTAAATCCTCAACAATTTTTCAAAAATCACAAATGATTAAGATAATCATTACATCCGATTACCATTATTCATTATCCTCGAATAATCCAGGTCATAAATTTTAGTCGCAATTTAATATAGGTTTTGGTAACAGTTTTTACCACATACAAGCAAAAATCATGTCAGTTTTAGTTAGATGCATGCATGGACAATGATGAGACGTAAAACGATATAAGGAACAATATATCGTGATCATGTGAAAATAATGATGATATAAAGGATTAACCGTAAATGAAATAATATAATGATTAACAGTACAATCAGAACAATGTAGTACATATACACTGGTAATCGTGACCACATGACATTATCGATGATCAGGAACATAACATAGAGAATATAATAGTTAAAGGACAATATTAAATTCAACAGGGAAATTAAGGAGAAGGAAGAGTGTACACTTGTCTCTTGTCGTGGGGTCTAACTGTGTCTTATCAACAACTGAAACCTGATCAGATTTACAGCCTAGATAATTAAACGATTCACATTAGTATAGATTTTCTAAGTCTTCGAAGTATGTATTTTATTTATTTAGGATAATATCGATCTTATTTGGGTTCATTTATTTTATATATTTCATTCAGTGTCATTATATTAGTTATTTTAGAAGTTATTTAAGTATTATCTATTTATATTTCAATAGTTACTTTAACAATAATTATCGCAATTTTATACTAATTTTTAATTAACTTATTTAATTATTGATTTCTTTGATTAAATTCTTATTAATTCAGAAGAATCCCCAAAAATTCTCAAAAATAGAAAATGTCATCACGATCATTACTGTGAAGTTGGATTTGTAAAATTCATCACTGATTGATAATTAAAAATACTATGGTCGATCTGTGACGCCGATCGATCCCATATTGAGATTTTCTCCAATAATTTCAGAAAAATTTCAGAAAATCTAGAAAAAATCTAAAATATGAGAAAATAATATCTTGATATGAAACGAGATAAGTTTGACTATTAGGATGATCAAATCGGGTATCCACAATGTATTGGGTACCAGTACAAGAATATATACTTTGGAACCAGGAGTTACAAGAGGGATCTGAAAGCGGCAAACATGATCCAATTATGTCTTGCAGACGATGTCATGTACAATGTTATGTTTGAAGAAACTGCTACGAGTTTGTGGTCAATGTTAGAAATGTTGTATATGACAAGAGTCTATCCAACAAGCTGTACTTGAAGAAGGTACTATATGACTACGCATGAAATAGTGTACAACGATGTTGGAGCATCTGAATTTCTTCAACAAAATTATCAACGAGCTACTAGCTGTTGATATCAAGATCAACAAGGAGGACATGACTTAATACTTCTAGTTCGCTTCTAGAGCAATACAACCATATCATAACTACCATACTCTACGGTAAGAAAACTCTCATCTTGAAGGAGGTCACATCAACTCTCTTATCTAATGAGATCAGAAAAAGATCAAATCAAGTTGAGTAGAAAGGATCAAGTTTGGTGGTCATGGAATGGAAAGAAAGAGAAGTAAAGAAAAGTTCAGATTCGTCGAAGGCTTGTCACTTTTGTCAACATGAAGGTTACTGGAAGAAGGACTGCATGCATCGACAAGAGTGGTTGAAGAAGAAGGGTTAACTGCGGAGGTAGACGAAGCAGAGGGTGTATCGAACACTAAAGTGTTAATGGCTTCATTCATTGAAGATAACACTTCTCAAGATAAAGGCTGGATACTTGATTCTAATAGTACGGTTCATGTAAGTTCCTATAAGGAAATATTTAACTTTTTGGTTGCAAAGGGAGAATGGGCTGTCAAATGGTGAATGACTCGACTTACAAAGTTATCAACACTGGGACAGTCAACGTTGCAGGCAGATATAAGATGATGCTTGCTCTGGAGGAAGTCCGGTATGTCCTGGAGGCACAGTACAATCTAATATCTATATGGGTGCTCGACGAAGAAGGATGCTGGATCCAAGTGTAACAAAGCATCATTACAGTTTGCCAAGGAGACAGGGTAATCCTAGAAGGAGAAAAGTGTGAAAGAATATACAAGCTGAAAGAAGAAAATTCAGTTTAAGATACAGTTTCAATGACAAGTTTGGAAGGAAGCTCAACGCGAGGTGAAACTTCAAGAAAGACTGCAACAAAACATGAACCGAGACACAATGTTACAGGAAAGAGAAAAGATGTATTCGGATAAAGCCTGAGATGACCCAAGGCATAGCAGTGGATCAACCAAAGGTCCAAGGTAGAGGGGACAAGATAAAGGCCTCACGATACAGTTATAACTGAGGAAAGAATCAAGGTATAATTTCAAATTCTCTAGTTGATTTGCTAAAGACTTGAAAAACAAGTCAAGGTGGAGATTGTTAATAATTTGTCTTATTTTTAAGAAAGAGATGATAGTTCAAGAAGATCCAATCGAATTAGAAAAGAAAGAAGATTTGAAATGAAGCAAATCTAGAAGAAAAGTGCGACAGTCAAAGGGGCTGTTGACAGCACACAAGCGGCTGTTGACAGGCCAACAAAGTAAAGGGATCTCAGACTTTTGACAGGCACAATGCCTGTCGACAGCCCTGACTAGCTTGTCCACAACCAAAGACCTATCACGCTAGTTTTGATGATGATTTACTCATATAATTATAGTATTAATGATCTTTTATTTATTAACTTTCAGATATTCAATCAAGATCTTAGTTGATGTTTACCTTCTTCAAGCTAACACGAGTTATTTCAAGAGCTCAAGTATAAAAACACATCAAGAACTCAAGAAGGAGTTTAAATCAAAGGAATCAAGTTTGGATCAAGTCAAAATAGAAAAAAGATCTATTCAAGAAGAAGCCTTAAGTCAAGAGTTTGTAAAAATGTCTAAATTTATGTAAAGTATAAATTAGTTTTGATTGCTCAAGTTCACACACACAAGTTTAATATTAATTTTCAAGATTAAAAGTTTCAGTTTTCTATTTAACCTGTTTCGATTTAACTATAATATGCTTTTGGTTTCATGAATGTATTTTCTCAAAAACAAGTTAATATTATTTTATGTGTGTATTGGATTTTATCCATGCACATTGGTGCTTCAAAGAGTTTGAATAACTTGTTTTTGTATTTATATCGTTTTTTAAAAAAAATTATTTTCCAGTCTAGTTTTTGGAAAAATAATTTTAATATAGTTTATATTTCAAGATTGTATATCTATCTCAAATACAAGTTCACATGTTTGTAATATGTGTTGATTTTGATCACACATATTTGTACTCTAGTTTATTTATATGAACTTAGTTTTGTAGATTTTACAGAGATTTAATTTAATTTAAAATATATTTTAAAAGATAGAAAAATCAAGATTTTAGGTTGAGCTAATTTTTTCACACGGTTGACCGCTAGCCAGAGCAGTTGCTCTGTCGGTTGACCGGATATGCACAGCTTTGTGCTTATGCATGTCGGTGGACTGACCGGTCGACCGACAGAAACTTGCAGTGCTCTCTATCTCTGGATTTCGGTAGACCGCTCGGTCGACCGCCAGAGAGGTGAGCTCTCTGTTTGAGCTCGTTCGACCAAGCGAACGACTACTAGCTCCAACGGCTATTTTATAGCCATTAGCGGTTGACCGCCCGATCGATTCAACTCTGACAATTTTGTCAGAAACGGCTAGTTTCTGATTTTGATTGATTTTGTCTTATTTTTAAATGAATATATTTTACTTTATTTGGGTTTAATCAAGGCTTTAACATCTGAATTTACTCTCTAATCATCTCTACCTTGTTCCTATAAATAAGGGTCATAGTTGAGAGCTTTCTACAAGATTTTGACAAGAATTTTGAAAGTTTTTTAAAGAGAAAAATTTGTGTTTAAGTTTTGTCAAGAAAATAAGTCTTTGGGAAATTCAAGTTTCCAACTCCAAGTTTCAATATCTTCACAGATATTTTCTCAAGTATTTTCTAAGAGTTTCATTTCAAAAATCTTAGTTTTTGCACCAGCTTGAGTTATATCATCTTTATATCTATCCTTATAGGATTCTTGTTTATGAGATTTTTGGTTTGTGATCTTTGTCATCACCAATTGTTGTTACCCTCAAATTGCTTTGTGTTACCCTCTTGTGTAGAGTGTATTTGCTTTGTGCATTGGCTTTGTGTCCACATATTATGTAGAGGTCCATTAGTTTTGTGCACACCTTTTGTATAGAGATTCATTAGTTTTATGCCATCCTTTTGTGCTGGAGACTGTTTTCTTTATGCATTTTCTTTGTGAAGATAGTGAAAATCTTCTAGATGAAGGCAGAGACGTAGAGCAATGACCGAACCTCAAAATATAACCTTGTGTTTGCGTTTGACTATCTCTCTCAAATTTGCTCTTGTTAAAACTTGCATAGCTATTATTGTTTATTCATATATGTTTGATATTGTTTATGTGCTCACACTTATTTTGATCCAAGAAAGCTATCGAAGCACCTCAACTCTTATAAACTGAAAATCTTGAGGAGAAGTTGTAGAGCTTTTCACGGGAATTCGGCTTCACTCTTTGATTACCTATTGTATGTTAATTTTATTAGCTTAAGATTTTAAATTTTGCATTTGATTAGTACTTCACCTTTTCACCCCCTCTTGGTCACTTTACAATTGGTAGCATAGTTGATGCGCCTGATACTTGGTTTAACCACTGAGGAGTGATCATACTTTTTGCTAATCACTATACTTGTTTACACACACTCATGGCTTCTTTTGCTTCGCCAATGTTCGATGTTTCTAAACATTCAAACTTGGGAATTTAAAATGAGCACATATCTTAAAACTCTTGGCATGAATATTTAACTTGCCACTACAAAAGAGTTGTCTTGAAAATAGAAAATATTTTGATGCTAATACATAAGCCATTGTCGCACTAAAGCAAACCCTTAACAATGATCATATTTCTAGGATTTTTAATTGTGTTTCCACTTTTGCAGTGTAAAACAAGTTGATATCTCCTGGGAAACAAATTCCAAATGATATGGAGAGATATTGCAGAGAAGTTATTTCGATCAAGAATGCTTCATGGTCCAAGGTAATGATTCCTTGAGGTAAACTTAAAATTCGATCTTGATGATAGTGGAAGCATGTTGAATGTTGAGCTTGTCATGTTTTGTGAGGATTTATTAGAAAAATATAATTTTTTGAAAATAAGAGTTTGAAATTGAAGAAAAAAAATGAACTTTTATCTTCAAAACTAGATTTTGTTTAAAAAAAGATTCTTTAAAAATTCAACTTGATTTTATTTCAAACGAAAATGATTCATTGAAAAATAAAGTTAATTTAGTTTGTAAAGGAAAATAGATTACTTTAAGAAAATATTTCTTTGAAAAACCAAATTATTTTGATTTCTAAAGAAAGAGATTGTGTTTCAAAAGAAAGAAATATTTGAAAAATAAATTTGTTGAAAAAGAAATGATTTTCAAAGTGAAAAAAGAATTTTATTTCTTATGCATATATTGTTTCTTCTTCTAATATGACAAAAATGAGATTTATGTTTTGAAGAAAAATATTAATTGTTTAAGCTCAACCTTGAGCCAATTTGCTTTTAACTATAAACGATTGGAATTCTTATTTAAAAAGAAAAAAGCTCCACATATTCAAACACATACCAGATGGCATGCACATACACATCATATTTATAAGTATGCCAATGTATATCATTATTCATATTGTGACAGCAAATGCCATCTTACTAAATTTTACTATGATAGATTAAATATTTTGAATGCAAATGTTTGGGTTCATAGTAATACTAAGCCTTAAAGATTCAAAATATTTGGGTACAAAAATTAGCACCAATTATTTTTGATGTTAGTGTGGGCTCTCACAAGGCCTAAGAGGTTTGATGCCTTGATGATTGATGCAATCGAAATTTGATGGACAATTAAATGGATGCATCCCTATGAAGAAGTTTAAGTGGGAGGACCAACTTGTTTTTGAGAGATAGAGATTAATTCAATTGGTATTGATAACTATCTCTATCCTCCATATTATATTTATATGTGTTTTAATGGATGATTTTTAGTATGCCTTGACTTACATGTTTTGATTATATGTTTAAATGCTACTCTTGTTTGAACTTTTGATATACTTATTTAGATTTTGAGATACACTCTTGATTTTGTATCAAATTAGATTCATATCTTTTGTGTACTCAATTCTTATTTAGTTATATATGTATGTCTTAGTTTTGATGATTCTTACATTTATATATGTATTCTCTTTAAAGTGAATTTTTTAATTTTTGGATCAATTTTAAAATCATCCTTTACATTTGATATTTTCAAACTATCTTCAAACATTTTCAAATATTTCTTTTTGAAAATGTCATACGTTATGAGTGGTTGATTGGGTGATCATGTATTGTATGATTTAACTATCTATTCCTATGACATGTGCATATAGGCTAGTGATATAATAAGTTGTACATATGATTAAATGATATTTGATTTTTGTATACTCATTTTTCTTTATCTATATGTGTATGCCTCAAATTTCAAGTAATATTAAATTTATAATTTGCATCATACACATATATAATTGATTGATTGTGCTTGATTTATAATTATTCATGCATGTTTGTGCATGTTTTTAGCACAAATTAATCTCTTTCTGGGATTATATTATTTACATTTGATATCATAGATTTTCATTTCAAATAGTATTATGGATTGGTATCACTTTCTATTGGTATCTGTTTAAAGCTTATGAAATTGTTTCATTAGTAATTTAAAAAGAGAGATAAAACTTTTAAATGAATGTGCTTTGATTTTACTTGTTTTTCTAAAAAGAGGGAGAGAAAATTAAATTGTTTTCAATCTGTATATATATCCCCCAAATTGTATTAAATTAGTTTTGATTTCAATTAGTATTAATATGTTTCAATTAGTATCTTTTAGATATTTTTCAATTGGTGTCAATATGATTTATCCAAAGTTTACAATTGGTATTTATTTACAACTGGTATTTGCATTTGTTTATAATTGATTTCAAAATTTTGGTATTTACAATTGGTATTGTTTTAGAAAATTAAATTTCAATTGTTTTCAAAATTTATTTTTGATACATATTGCCTATATGCAAAGGGAATTTACTTAACGTCTCCTCTATATGTAAATTTATGATGAATGTATTTTATAAAGAAGAGCTTGATTTTTCTTCTCTATATCGTGCTTGTGTATAGGGAGAATTTAACATCCCCGTTTATACAATACATATTATGCTTACGAGGGTTAGAGTTTAGTCATCTCTTCTCCATATAATGCATGTATACAGAGGGAGTTAACTTGACATCTCTCCTCGTCATAAATTTATGTCGCATATACCTTAATTGTATTTTTTACCCTTTTTGGTGAAGTGACAAAAATGAGAGATATTTGAGTGTTTATATATGCATGATATTTATGTTTGCATATATTTTTATGATTGTTTGATATTTTAACTGAGTTTTATTGCATATCTTTATATAATTATGTTTACGCATAAGTTAAAATGGAGCTTTCATAGAGCTCTTCTCTAGCCCATGCATATATAACTCTATTAGTTTTGTCATCATCAAAAGGGGGAGATTGTTAGCCAAAGGCCTATTACTCTAGTTTTGAAGATGATTATACTCGTGTAGTTATAGTACTAATGATCTTGAGTTTATTAAGTTTTAAATTTTCAATCAAAATCTTTGTTGGTGTTTAGCATATTCAAGCTAATACATGTTGATTCAAGAGCTCAAGTATAAAGAACACATAAAAAACTCAAGAAGGAGTCTGACTCAAAGAAATCAAGTTTGAATCAAGTCAACATGGAGAAAAAGCTATATTCAAGAAGAAGAGTTGAGTCTAAAGTTTGTAAGAATGTCTAAATTTGTGTAAAGTATAGATTAGTTTTGATTGCTCAAAATCATACACACGCAAGTTTAATATTGGTTTTCAAGATCAAAAGTTTCGGTGTTTTGGTCCCATTTCAATTTATCTAGAATATGATTTTGGTTACATGAATGTATTTTCTCAAAAACAGGTTAATATTATGTATTTTATCTATATACATTGGTGCTTCAAAGAGTTTGAAAAACTTACTTTTGTATTTATAGAGTTGAAAAAACTTGATTTACCATTTAAGTTTAGTTTTTGGAAAAACAAATTTTAATATAGTTTATATTTCAAGATTGTATTTCTTTATAAAAAATAAGTCACATGTTTGTAGTATGTATTGATTTTTTATCACACATATTTGTACTATAGTGTATTTATATGAACTTATTTTTGTATATTTTATATAGGTTTATTTAAATTTAAAATATATTTAAAAGATAAAAATCAAGATTTTGGGTTGAGCTGGTCGACCACTAGCCAGGGCAGTTGCTCTATCGGTCGGCCATCTGGTCGATCATTTATGCACAGCTTTGTACTTGTGCATGTCCATCGATCGACCAGTCTACTGCAGAAACTTGCAGTGCTATATTTTTTTAGGTTTCAGTCGACTGCTCGGTCGCCCGCCAGAGAGCTGAGCTTTCTATTTGAGTTGGTTGACCATTGGCTCTAACGGCGATTTTTTTGTAGATGTTGGCGGTCGACCGACCTCTGGTAATTTTGCCAGAAATGACTAGTTTCTGATTTTGATTGACTTTGTCTTTTTTCCAAACGAATGTATTTTACTTTATTAGAGTTTAATCAATGTTTTAACTCCTGAGTTTACTCTCTAATTATCTCTACCCTATTTCTTTAAATAGAGGTCATAGTTGAGAGTTTCCTACAAGATTTTGACAAGATTTTGAAAGGTTTTGAAAGAGAAAAATTTGTGTTTATGTTTTTAAAAAATCAAGAAAGTAAGTTTTTAGGAAATTCAAGTTTCAAATATCAAGTTTCAATATCTTCATAGATATTTTTTCAATTGTTTTATTAAAAGCTTCATTTTAAAAATCCTAGTTTTCTCACAAGCTTGAGCTATATTATCTCTATATCTATCCTTATAAGATTCTTGTTTTGTGAGATTTCTAATTTGTGATCTTTATAATCTCTAATTATTGTTATCCTCAAATTGCTTTATGCTACCCTCTTCTTTAGAGGTGATTTACTTTGTGCATGGCTTTATGCTCACCTCTTGTATAGATGTTCATTGGCTTTGTGCCCACCTCTTGTGTTGAAGTTCATTGGCTTTGTGTTCTCTTCTTGTATAGGGGATTGTTTTCTTTGTGAAGTTTCTTAATGGAGATAGTGAAAATCCTTCTATGAGAACGTGAGGATGTAAAGCCAGCTGCTCGAACCTCAAAACATATCCATATGTTTGCATTTGACTATCTCTCTCAACTCTACTCTTGTTATATCTTGCGTTGTTATTACTGTTTTTCATATATGCTTGATATTGTTTATATGCTCACACTTATATTGATCCTAGAGAGCTACTGAAACATCTCAACTCTTATAAAAGAGGAATCTTGTGGAGAAGTTTTAGAGGCATTCATTGGGAAATGAGCTTCACTCTTTAATTATCTATTGTTTGTTAATTTTGTTAGCTTAAGATTTTAAATTCTACATTTGATTAACACTTCACCTATTCACCCTGTCTAAGTGACTTTACAGTCGACATTAAGTAGTTGAAAGTAAAGAGATCTCAGATTTTTAACATACACAACGGCCTGTCGACAGGGACTTGTCGACAACTTTCACTGGCTTGTCGACAATCCGAGGTCAAAACATGATTTCTGTTCCATGTTCAGGCACGTTCATATTTTCTTTTCTGATGGAGTTCGATTAGTACTCAGTTTGTATTCAATGAAAATTTATTTTTAAAGTTTAAAAGATTTAGAATTCTTCTATATCAAGAAAATCAACTCCTACAAGAGTTAATCAAGTTCTTTAAGCATCGGACGGTCAAGATCATCTCATAGTTCGAATAGGGTTTGTATTGTAAAACTCTATTGTAGTGGTCAGATTTTGACCATCGTCAAGATCGTGACTCGTGTCCCACCACATCAAAAGCATTTCAAGCGAATAACGAACTCGACATACTAGCTGGACCATTGTGGGTCCAAAGAGAAAGCTTCTACACCCAACCCAAAGTTCCTCTCCAACATCCGCAACTGACAGGTCCCTCTTTGACCCGAGATCCCTCTCTGATATTCGCAACTGTCAAGTCCCTCTCTGACCCAAAATCCCTCACCAACATTCACAACTACCAGGTTTCTCTCCAACTACATCTATCTGAGATCGTCCACCTGGATATTCAACTCGGATGGAACCATCTCACTAGTCGAAAGCCCCGACCCCACAGCAAAGGCCCTCCGCAGATACTCTTGCCTCTATGCTGGATACAGCTCAGCAGCATGATTTCTCGATTCACAGAGTTAGTTACGTGGTCAGATTATCCTCACATTCTAAATGTTTCAGCGCCCCTATTTCAATAGGGCCAGTTATGGATAGTAGCGGATATCTTTGCACATCAACCAACAATCATGCACTATTATCTGAGCAGTTATGAAGAAATCGTAACGTGCAAATTATGCGATTATGGAGGTCCGAAATATCTGCATCCTCAATCACAACACTACAGGGTATTTATGCACCTTGACATCCATCGAGAAAAGAGAGGGCATCCGAGATGTTAACACAAGAATATTACATAGAATTCATTGTAACTTTCAGACCATTATGAATTTTCTCCCTCCTCCCTGTGGTTTTTTCCTATTTGGGTTTTCATGTAAAAATTCTTTGACCCATTGGTTTGTGATGTAAGGTTGACTGTCCGATCAATTGTGTCAGAAAATCTCCACCACATGTATAAAACAAAGTTGTAACCCAGTAGAAGAAACAATATGAAAGATGAAGAGGAAACCAAGAAAGAGAGAGGAAGGTGACGGAGCGTAGAGAGAAAGCATACTCTTGTAATTTTGTGGGATTTAAGAGGAAAGTGAATACTCTTGTGAAAATCAAGGAAAATGTTAGACCTCTTATAACAAGTTTACCAATAAAACTCTATCAAATTCTTTTCGGTGAACGCTTAGGCCAAGTTTGGGCCGAATCACGTAAAATCCTCGTGTTCTTTTATACTCTTTTGTCTTAGTATTGCTAATTTGCTCTATAATAATTTTATTTTGCAAGTATTACATATTTTCACAGTTTCGCAATATCAATCACGCTTTTGAGTGTGCGCAACAGTGGTGCCGTAATCTGGGTATTGATCTCAATAATTGATATCATAGCTAAGCTATCATGTCACAATAATTATAACATTGTTGTCGATGATGCTTTTACGAAGGAGGAGGACAACGACGAGCCCCACATGCCATGGCCTGAGAATGAAGTTTGGATCTGTCTGGATGGGATACTTTGTTTCTGAGAGGACAGAAGAGAGAATTCAACAAAGATAAGTCCCAAACTCATATGGATACGCATGCAAGTAACAAAGTTTGTGACGGATATGTATCATGCAACTCTTCTCAACTGATCAAATGTTTGGTCAGCTCAAGCTTCATTATTAATTTGTTTGTTTTGTTAACGTGAACCTTATGGTTTTTTCTTTTGTCGCGCGTGTGTTGTGTGTATGCATCAGTAAAATGATATTATTCCTGCAATTTTAGAGGAAAAGGAAAATTGCAGCTTATCTAGAATTTGAAAAAACATGCTCGTTTCTAATTTTGGCTCAAAATAATTGCCACCTTTGAACAAAGGCATCATAGAAATAATATACATACATTTTTCATGCGAGAAGAATTTTAAGTTGCATCATGGATGTGAATTGGTTGCTGACTGACTCTTTGAAAAGAATGCGAGTCTCGTGTTACTTGCTCAATTAAAGAATAAGGGTAAGATCGCTCAAGTCTGCTCCAAACACAACTATTCGATCCCTTATGATACAATTTCAAACTCATGCGAAACATCTGAAAAATGAAAAATCTTAATTCTGTCCTCAAACTCAAGCAATTTGAAAATTTTTTACTTGCATCTGATAATTAGGCATGGATGTATATGCCACTCGTTTTCTTAATTTTTTTTCTTCAACATCTTCTTCATGTTCTTTTTGAAAGGTAGTTAAATTTTATTGACGATAAACTGGAAGTACAAGATATGGGAAGAATTGAACCGCAAGTAACATATATATAACTTTTAATTAACATAGCGAATAAATCGCATCTATAATTTTTTTCTTGAGTTGGGTCTACAACTTTTAAAGATATTAGACTCTATACTTGGGGTTGGTTTTATAGATTAGACTTTGATAAGATTTGTCCCTTGATCAAAGCTATAACTTTTGCTGGTCAGAAAATTCAGACTGCTCAAATTTACTCGTTTCTCTTTATATCTTACTGTTCTTATTTATTTGTGATGATTGTGATGCTCCAACTCTTCTACTTTTATAGAGAAGTCTTGGCTCTTGATATCCCATACAAATTACTTTACCAATTAACGGGGAATCCAAAGGGTGCATGTATCTAAAAAATTGCCAATTATTCTTCCAGTTGATTGGAAATGAAAGAGGCGCATGGAAGTGTGTAATTCATGCATGAATGCATGCGATGGATGAAGAGTCTTTTCATCATGTGGTTAGACATTCCCATCACCTATGAGAACTGTTCTCAAAATGAGTTTCGTGAAAATTCCACAGTAAGACACCTCATGGATGATCTGAATCGTTCATCTTGATTTACATTATCAAATTTAACTAACAATAAAAATTAAGCGATTTCAAACTTTTTTACCGATGCATTAAATGGTTACACAAAATATATTATACTAGTCCGTAGAGAAAGATTTATTTGACACATTGATAAAAAAAACTTGAAATCGCTTTATTTTTTATTATTAACTTAATACATATATTTAAAAACAACTATAAATAAGACTTCACGTGACTATTCAATATAAATAAAACTAGATAAAGTATGATTTTCTGAAGAGGTTGTGGAATTCACGCGGAGTAGAGCCTACATTTCATAAAATGGAATGTACAAGTGAGTAAATTCAGGTCGGTATTGAGTCGAATAAAAGAAAAAGGAAAAAGAAAAAAAGAAAAAGAAAAAAAGGGCACTTTCCCCGCAAAACACAAGTTACGGCTCACGTTAATTCAATAAATAAGAAAACAAAAATCAATTTGTTTTCCTATGCTATTCCACCATTAACAGACATATAAATTCTCTCTGCGCGTTCACCTTCCACCACATCGGCAGTTTTTTCCCTGTCGGTCCCCATTTTCTTTCCAACTACTGCTTCTCATGTCCGAGGGTCTAAGGCTGGCATCACACCGGTACTCTTAACCTGAAAGATATCTTTTCTCTATGTGCTCTGACAGGTCTGATCGCGAGCATCCAGTCGCTTGAGGTAGAGATTCATCTAACATAAACTGTTGAGATTTTTTCTATCACAAACTGGTGCTTTCAGTGAGATCTTGAGTTTACACTCGAGGTCTCCTTCTCTTCCAATCAAGCCTTTCTCAAAAAGCCCCTCCCATATTGTCGATGGCCCCCCAAAAGCAGATGATCATCCATAACGACGCCTCTCCAATCAAAGGCGGGATCAATACCAACATTGGGAGCACGGTCCCCCACATGCCACCAATCGTGATTGCTCCACATATGAGTGCCTTCTCGTCTCAGAGGACAATCACTAGTGCTCAACCGCCATTATATGAAGGCCAGATCCTTCAGATGCTCCCGACATGAAGGAGTGGATGAAGGAACAGTAAGCCCTATCTGATTAGATTGGGAGCAAGCAACTCTCGACCCTGAGAACATTGTTCGTGAACATGAGGCATTGAAGTAACTCAACAATCAACTCCAGGCACAAATCGCCTCCCTCAAAGGACCCAAGAGTAGACACAGTCGATGGATGAACTGGAGTTGAAAAGACATAGGGCGATGGGCCCATCATGAATTTGAGGTGGCCCAGACCAGCGTCTCTCTTGTGTGAAGATGATTCTGACAAAGAAGTTGACTAGCCTTTACCAAATGGGAGTTCAGCAAGGTCGAGGAGTTTCCCGGCATCAGAACCCTGGAGAAACTGGTCCAAAGACGGATCCAAGGGGCGAAGCTGCGGTTCTCTAGCGGAACGACACTGGTAGCTACCAAAGTCTTCGACTTCCCTCTCTCTGAATAGATTCTGGACTGCGAGTTCTCGAAAAAGTTTACAACTCTGACCTTTGATTATTACTGCGGAACGAGCGACCCAGTCCAACACATTAGATACTTCCAAGATAAGATGGTAGTCAACTCCCGCAACAATGCCCTCATGTATCTGATCTTTCCGTCCAGCCTAAAGAGCGTGGCTGCAAATTGATTCTACTCCCTGCTGTCACATTATCTCCACAACTTTAAGAAGGTAACTGAGGTGTTCCTTACTCAATTCGCCTCCCGCCGACAGGCCAAGAAGAACAATCCCACCTCCTTTCCGTCAAAATGAGACAGCGTGACAATCTCAAGTCCTATATCAGCTCTTCCAGAGCCAGCTGACCAAAGTTTTCAACTGTGTTGAAGATGTACCTATACTTACGTTCATCAGTGGACTACAGATCTCTCACTCTTATACAAACACCTGTTGAAGCATGATGTCACACGGATGAGTAAAGTCATTTCTCAGGCCTAGCCTTACATTCAGTTAAAGGAGGCTATGAAGAGTTCTGTCAACTACTCTGTCAAATGCGGCAATAACAAAGAGAGGAACTCACAATACGAGCACTGACCATGTCGGCAACTAGAATCAGGGGTAACCTGCCTTCAAAAAGTAGGTTTTCCCATTTTCTCTCCAAATCTACTCTGAGCCTTCAAAGTGGAACAATACTTCACCCCGCTGAGGCTCTCCATCAGTGAAGTCTTCAGTGCCATCAAGGACAATCATGGATAAGGTATCCGAGATCGATCCAACACGACCCTACACTTCTCAGAGCGAAAGATTACTATTCTTATCACGACAGTATGAGACACAAGACCATCCATTGTAGAAGCCTTCAGTGGTATCTGGAAGAACTTGACTGCCAAGACTTTCTCAAAGAGTACGTTCCTACCCCTGAGCGGCCTCCGGTGCAAGACAACCAAGCCCTCCTCCTCCTACCCAACTGTAGCACATGGTCACTCAATACAGGTAATTGAGTAAGACCACATCATCTCCAATGAAGACAGGGGAGTATCTCCTACAATAGACCCCCCAATATTTTAATTAAATTCCTTGTATTATGTCTCGAATTTTCAAATAAAATTATTTTCTTGCTACTACCATTTCAGCATACCCTGCTAATGGGAGTGCCCCATCAGAATCCACTATGCTTATATGTTCTGTTGTGGGAGTATCTACTTCTCGGATATGGCAACACAAGCACCAGCCTAGGGTTCCCTCTTGATTAGTCTACGGGCAGTTAAAACCCTCCGTTGTGGGTGTGTCCCCTGCTCGAAGTCCCTGCCCTGCTGATGGGAGTGTTCTCCATCAGAATTCCTGATGATTTTATGTCCCAATGTGGGAATGTCCCCCGCACGGAGATGACAACACAAGTACTAGCTTATGGCTTTATCTCCATTAGCCTATGGGCAGTCAAAACCTTCCCTTGTAGGGG
The DNA here is from genome assembly GCA_038442645.1 of Agave tequilana. Taxonomy (NCBI): domain Eukaryota; kingdom Viridiplantae; phylum Streptophyta; class Magnoliopsida; order Asparagales; family Asparagaceae; genus Agave; species Agave tequilana. The sequence goes on along the minus strand of JAVJIF010015276.1, from coordinate 73,597 downwards.
TGGCCCTCGCTCAGAATTCAAATCTCGCTGATGGGAGTGTCCCCCATCAGATCCTTGATACTTGTACATTCTGTTATGATAGTGTCCCCTACTCGAAGACAACAACGTAAGTACCAGCCTACAGGCTGACTTCTATTAACCTACGGGCAAACGAAAGCCTCTGTTGCTAGAAGCTCCCCCACTTGGGACCCAAAGTTTGCAGGTACCATTGATGAGATTACTCTAACTTGAAAACTATAGTGTAAACACATTGACACATCGTTGCCAACTAACCATACCAGATATAAAAATCACCATTGTTAGGATTGTGACTGCAATAAGTTGTGAAGGTAGCCGAAGCTTCAGAGATCAATATCGTACATGCACTAATATGCACGAGGAGTTATGCATAGGATAAGTTGATTTATACTTTGTATAATCAACTTATAATCAGTATAGTCCACTGGTATTGCAATAGAGAGTGAGAATCTCAGATTAGTTGACTGATACATCAGTATAGTCGACTAATGATGGTTCTGGCAATTTCCTTTTCGGGCTCTATTTCTAATTCGAGTTTGGATTCAAGTTTTGTTTTCCTCTGAGGCAGTGTTGTTCATATTGATGGAGTTTGTGTAAGACTATGATGGTCCTATGGTCTATAAATAATCCCATGGGAGTGTGGCCCTCAATGTATGAGATAAAATGAGAAAAAAGTGAGAGATTCGTGAGAGAAGTTTTAATCATACGGGTTCGTTGTTTTAGGTGGCCATCAAATAGCTTGTAATCTTTTTCGTGAGAGGTGTAAGTGTTTCTTATTGTACTTTCCCAAAATTAGTAAAATTTTTTCCCCTTCTCCTGTGAACGTACACACAATTTGTTTGATTAGTGAAACTATGTTAAATTGTGTATTGGCTTTTCCTACATTAGAATATCTTTTTCTTCACGTTACATGGCGATCCAGCTTTTCATTTTTCGCTGCATCAATCGCAATAATTGGTATTAGAGTAAGGCAATGTGAAGATGTCTGCAATCAAATTCAATATTCAGAAGTTCGTTGGTGTCATCAATTTTAGCAGGTGATAAATTAGGATAAACGCCATCCTGATCTAGAGTAGGCTGAAGAAAGCACTTCTCAGGAAGAAGAAAAAACGGATTGAAGAAAGCACTGACCCAGAGCGGGTTGAAGAAAAGACCCAGAGAGGGTTTATATTTTCAATTGGTATCAATTATTACTATTAGTATCTACATTTTAAATTGTTTTGCCAATTGGTATCCATGGTGATTTTAATTGATTTTAATTTAAATTGGTATCATCCTACAATTGATTTTCAATGTGTTTACTTACAATTGGTATTTGTGTTTATATGAAAATTTGATTTTTGTATGTATTGACTATATGCAAGGGGAGTTAACTTAACGACTCATTTATTTGTACATTTATGATGAGTGTATTGTATACATAATAGTTTGATCTCTCTTCTCTATATCGTACACGTGTGTAGGGGGAGCTTAACATCTACATCTATACATTATATATTATACTTATATGGTTTAGGGCTTAGTCATCCATTTCTCCTATAATGCATGTATGCAGGGGGAGTTAACTTAACGTCTCTTCTCATCATAAATTTATATCGCATATACCTTTACTTTATTTTGTTTACCCTTTTATGGATGAATTGACAAAAAAAGGAGAGAAATTTAGTATTTATATATGCATATATTATATTTTGCATATATGATGTTTGCTTGCTTGTTTAGTGAGAGAGAAATTATTGAAAATCTTTATTTGTTTATGTTTATGCATGACTAAGGGGAGATTTTGAACTCTTCTCTATCCATGCATATATTGTTGGCCAAAGGCCCATCACTCTAGTTTTGATGATAATTAACTCATGTAGTTATAGTACTAATGATCTTCTGTTTAAATTAGTCTCAGATATTTAATCAAGATCTTAGTTGGTGTTCAGCTTCAAAAAGGATTTAAAGTCAAGTTTTGGAGCTAGCACTGTCGATTCAAGAGCTCACGCATCAAAATTGCATCAAGTACTCAAGAAGAGTCTAACTCATTGGATCAAGGTTTGGACCAAGTCAAGAAGAAGAAGAAACCTTCAAGAGAAGACTTGTGTCATGTTTGTAAGTGTCAAGATTTATTTTTAGATAAAATATAAAGGATAGATTAGTTGGTGGATTGCTCAAGTTCATAAACACTCACACATAAGATTTATATGTGTTTTCATAAAAGAGTTTTCGTTTTGAAAAATACCGATTTGATTTTTTAAGATACAAAACATACATGTGTTTTATCAAAACTTATTTTAGAGCATATAGTCAAAACATAAATATTCATCATATATGTGTAGTGGATCATATCCATACACACTAAGCTTCAAAAGTGTTTAGAATATCCTGCTTTTGTATTTGGAGAAGTTTTAGAAAAATCATTTTTGGAAGATACAGGTTTTTGTTTAAGGCAAAACTTCTATATTACAAAAATAGTTCAAAATGTTTATAATATATTTTAATTTTTAATCAAACATGTTTGTATTTCAAAGTATATCAATGAATTTATGAGAATTTATGGGATTTTATTGAAGGAAAAAGACGAGTTTTAAATCCCTAAAAACTTGTTTCTGACCTTCTGCCGATCAACCGCACGGTCGACCGAGCCAGAGGTCGGTCGACCGATGTGAATAAACGTGCACGGCTTTGTTTGGCTGGAGGACCGGTCGACTGACCCGGTCGACCGCCAGAGAGTTTTGCTCTCTGGAAATGGCCCGATCGACCGAGCGGTCGACCGGCAGAGAGCTTCTGCTCTCTGTATCCAGGCCACGGTCGACCGACCGGTCGACCGCTGGATAACGGTCAGAAATCTGACCGTTGGCCAGTCGACCAGGCGATCAACCGACAGCAGGCAGACCTGCTGAGTTAGCTTCCAACAGCCATATTTTGGGAGCCTATAAAAGGGGCTTCTCTTGAACTGTTTTCTACAAGATTTTAAGTGGGTTTTCAAGCTAGTTTTTCATACACTTCTAAGTGTTTATATCCACTTATTTTAGAGCCAAATACTTTCATATAAGGAGAGTTTTTTCAAGAGTGTTTTCCAAAAGAGATTACTTGAGTTTTTCACTATCAAATCAATTCTAGTTTTCTCACACACACTTGAGCTATCCATTGCTATATCAATCCTATAGGGATCTTTATTGTGAGAGTATTTTAGGTGATCAAAGTGTTTAGATCACCAAAGTGTTCATTCTTATTTTTGAGGAGGCGAAGTTGCAGGTTCGCGTTGTTTCGAGTTCTAATGAGAGCTCAGTGTAGAGGTGCGGCCTCGGCAAGCCATTGCGGTGTGTAATTCTTGCGGGAACAAGAGAGGGACTAGTGAGTCCAAGGAGTTCTAGTGTGAACTCGCTGTAGGTGTTACGGCACCAAGTGATCCGGTGGGATCAATTTTAAGTGAAAATTCTTCGTAGTGTTGAAGGCGGGGATGTAGAGTAAGGGTGCTCGAACCTCGAAATAAATCTCCCGTGTTTGCGATTGCTCTCTATCTCTCACCTGTGTTTATATCTTGCATGCTTACATTGCTGTTAGCTTTACTTGCTTGATATACTTGTGCCAATATTGTTATATGATTGGGGATTGTTTGCTCACACTTTTCTTCAACCAAGAGAGCCATAGCGGTACCTCAACTCTTGTCTAGAGGAATCTTGAGGAGATAGTCTAGAGCCCTTTACCGAAAATTTGGCTACACTCTTGTGTTATACTTGGTGCGTTTGAATTAAGAATTTTTAGTTTGCATAAATAATTTTAATTCCGTATTAATTCATCATTAGATTAGCTAGTCACCTATTCACCTCCTCTAGGTGATTTCAATTGGTATTAGAGCTTGGTGCTCTTGATTTGGGTCTTACAACCTTGAGTTAAAGATCCTCATTTATAGCTAATCACAATATTTTACACACACATGGATTTCATGTCACCTTCCATTTTTGATATTCTTAACATCCAAACTTGGAAGGTTAAGATGTCATTGTACCTCAAAGCCCTAGGTATTCATGTTTATTTTACCATTATTAAAGATTCTTATTGTTTAAATGACAAATATCTTGAGGCTAATGAAAAGCCATCCATGCTTTAAAGTTAACCCTAAATGATGAATATTTATCTAGGGTTTCTAATTTTGATTCGGCTTTTGTAGTATGGAACGCTATAGTCTCCCTTGGCGAATAAGAGCAATACTATATGGGGAGTAACTCGAATGATGGAAGTGATGCTTCCAACTTGTGCTATATGGTCCAAGGGGATAACCCCCTTGAGGTAAATTCTAAATCTGAGCTTGATGAGGATGTTGACATGTCATATGATGAGCTTGAATCTTTTTGTCAACAACTTCTTGAAAAATATGAGTTGCTTAAAAAGAATAATAAGAAATTGAAAAACAAATTTGATTCTATGTTAAAAGAAAAAGATTCTTTTCAAAAATAAATTAGAATACATTTCAAAAGAAAATGATATGTTGAAAAAGGATAATATTTTTTTTGACTTCTAAATTAAATGATCTTTGTGAAGGGAATACTTCTTTGAAAAATAAGATTATTTTGGTGGAAAAAGAAAAGGAAATGCTTTGGAAGAAAACAACTCTTTAAAAAGAAAAATTGTTTCAAAGGAAAAGGATAATGTTTCTAAAAAGATCAAGATTGTTGATTCTCATTCTCACCATGCGTTTCATGCAATCATTGATAAAAGTGAGATTAAATTTTTGAAAAATATAATAGATTGTTGAGCTCAAATTTGAGAATTGTGCATTTAATCATAATATATTGGAAACCTTATTTTAAAGAAACAAGCTCCACATGTTCATGCACATCACCCACGGTACACATATGCACACTTTGCACATCATGATCACACTCATTCACATGCGCATGTTAGAGTGTATAAATGTACACATTGCGACCGCAAAGGCCATTTAGCAAAGTTTTGTTATGATAAGATAAACCATATTAATTTTGCTAATAAAATATTTTGGTTCCAAACAAAGCTAACCCCGTAGCCCCAAAAGAAAATAGGTACCAAAGTCCCCACCTCTTGTGTTTGATGTAGGTGTGGGCTCTGACATAACGTGAGAGGTTTGGTATCTTGATGGTGGATGCGTGTCAAGTTCAAAGATCATATGTATGAATGCATCACCTTCAAGGATATTTGGTGGAAGGACCACTATATTTTTGGAGACATAGAGTATAGTTCTTATGATTTGATAACTATCTCTAAACTCCTATCTTAGTTTACATTCTTTTACATAGATAATATTTTTAGCATGTTTTGATATTGTGCTTCATGTGGTAAATACTTGTTTAGATGTAGCTTTCATTAAAACTTGTGTTTATATTTGTACAAGTAGTGAGCAACATTTGATTCTTATATGTTTGTACTTCATTACTCATTTGTACTCATTACATGTACATGTATAACTTAGTTTTGATGATTCTCTCATTTACATTTGTTTTACCTATTTTTGCATATGTTTTTACTTCATGTATATATAATTTGTGTTTAAAACTAATAAATATACATGTATACCCTTGAGTCGCTTGCCTTCATGCAAATTATATTATAGACTCTTTTATGTTTAGGATATGTATGCATATTTCTAGTTTTGATAAACATACATATACCTTGAAGCTTGTTTTTAAATGAAAATGAATTTTCATGATTTTCATATGTTTGTTTTGAGCCTTATTAACTATTTTTCATGATTATGCTAATCCCATAACTTTTGTACACTCACATTATTTTTTGTTTGCTCATGATTTTATTTCATGAGCACATTTTTGAGCTTTATAGATTTCGAGTGTCAACTCTTGTGTATTTAGTATGATTCATGAGATATTTATGTTTTGTTTTCATGTTTGAAGGATCTTTAACTAGTTTTTCAAAAATTACTTTAAACTAGTTATTTATTCTTCAATGGGTAGAGTTTTCAAAATTTGTAAAATATTTTTCAAACTTTTATTTTTGAAAACCCTACCAACCCTTTAAAGGCGGATGGATGGGCGACCATGCCTTGTATGCTAAAATTAAATATCTTTTATCATGTGCATGATTAGAGTGGATAGTTATGAGTTATACACATGAACTTCATGAAATTTTTTTTGTATACTCATATATGTTTTCTTATATATGTATGGTTCAAATTTCAATTAATATCAATTTATATTGGTATTTTCATTTTCATACATATATATGATTTGATTGTGCTTGATTTACAATTTTCTTACTTAAAGCACAAATTATGTTTATGCTAAGCTTGACTTAAATTTTGATTTCAATTGGTATCTCAATTGATATTTGAATAAGCTTATGCATTATTTTTAATTGGTATTTAAATTGGTATCAAAATATACTTCATATTTTACCGTTTATTTGATATCAAAATTACAATATACATCAATTGGTATCAATATGTTTTGATTTCAATTGGGTTTCAAAATTGGTATCAAAATATTTTACCTTTTATTTCAATTGGTATCAAAATTGGCATCAAAATGTTTTATCATATATTTCAATTGGTATCAAAATATAAAATATTTTACTTTCATTGGTATCACAATTTACAAATGTTTCAATTTCAAAAAATTCAATTTCATTTGGTATCAAAAATCTTGTGATATCTTAATATTTGTGAAAATTCAAAATTTGTCTTTAAAGTGATGATTAAAATGTTTTGATTTGTATTGCCTATATGCAATGGGAGCTTGACATCTCTTCTTTATGTGATACACGTGTGTAGGGGAAGCTTAACATATCCACTTATGCATTGTATATTATGCTTTATGTGAGTTAGGGTTTTGTCATCCCTTCTTCATGTAATGCATATATGTAGGGGAGCTAACTTAACGTCTTCTTCTTCATGAATATATATCACATATATATCTTTATTGTTGATTTATTTTTCACCCATTTGTTGATGATTGACAAAAGGGGAGAATGATTTTGAGTTGTTTTGAGTTTATATATGCATTTTATTCTATGTTTATAAGAAAAGGGAGAAGGATTTTGAAAGTTTATACAAAAAGAGGGAGAAGGTTTTTGGGGAGAAGAATTTTAGTTTATGCATGTTTCTCTCACCTTGTTTATGCATATATATTTGTTTAGTTTTATACACTTCATTGAATATCCATTTGTTTATTATTATGCATGAGTTAAGGGGGAGCTTCTATGAAGCTTAACTTTAATCCATGCATATATTACTTCATGAGTTTTGTCATCATCAAAAAGGGAGAGATTGTTGGCCCAAAGGCCCATCCTCTAGTTTTGATGATGATTAACTCATGTAGTTATAGTACTAATGATCTTGTGTTTAAATTAGTCTCAGATATTTGATCAAGATCTTAGTTGGTGTTTAGCTTGAACAAAGGATTTAAAATCATGTTTTGGAGTTAGCACGTGTCGATACAAGAGCTCGCGCATCAAGATTGCATCAAATATTCAAGAGAAGTCTAGCTCATTGGATCAAAATTTAGACTAAGTCATGAAGAAGAAGAAGAAGAAGACCTTCAAGAGAAGACTTGTGACATGTTTGTAAGTGTCAAGATTTTATTTTTTAGATAAAATGAAAAGATAGATTAGTTGGTAGATTGCTGAAGTTCATATACACTCACACACAAGATTTATATGTGTTTCCATGAAAGAGTTTTCGTTTTGAAAAATACCGATTTGATTTTTTAAGATACAAACATAAATGTGTTTTATCAAAATTTATTTTAGAGCATATTGTCAAAACATAGATATTTCATCATAGATGTGTAGTGGATCATATCCATACACACTAAGCTTCAAAAGAATTTAGAATATCTTATTTTTGTATTTGGAGAAGTTTTGAAAAATCGATTTTGAAAGATACAGGTTTTTATTTAAGGCAAAACTTCTATATTACAAAAATAGTTCAAAATATTTGTAATATGTTTTGATTTTTAATCAAACATGTTTGTATTTCAAAGTATATCAATGAACTTATTTTTGTAGAATTTATGAGAATTTATGAGATTTTATTGAAGTAAAAAAGACCGAGTTTTAAAAACCTATTTCTAACCTTCTGCCGGTCGACCGCACGGTCGACCGAGCTAGAGGTCGGTCGACCGACATGCACAAACGTGCATGGCTTTGTTTGGCTGGAGGGCTGGTCGACCGACCTGGTCAGTCGCTAGAGAGTTCTGCTCGCTAGAAATGGCCTGGTCGACCGGGCAGTCGATTGGTAGAGAGCTTCTGCTCTCTGTATCCAGGCCACGGTCGACCGGTCGGTCGACTGTTGGCACAACAGTCAAAAATTTGACCGTTGCCGGTCGACCAGGCGGTCGACCGACAGTAGGCAGACCTGCTGAGTTGGCTTCCAACGGTCATATTTTGGGAGCCTATAAAAGGGGCTTCCCTTGCACTGTTTTCCATAAGATTTTAAGTAGGTTTTCAAACTAGTTTTTCATATACTTCTAAGTGTTTATCTCCACTTGTTATGGAGCCAAATACTTTCATATCAAAAGGAGAGTTTTTCAAGAGTGTTTTGAAAAGAGATTTCTTGAGTTTTTCACTATCAAATCAATCCTAGTTTTCTCACACATACTTGAGCTATCCATTGCTATATCAATCCTATAGGGATCTTTGTTGTGAGAGTATTTTAGGTGATCAAAGTGTTTAGATCACCAAAGTGTTCAGTCTTGTATTTGAGGAGGCGAAGTTGCGGGTTCGCGTTGTTTCGAGTTCTAGTGAGAGCTCGGTGTAGATGTGCTGCCTCGACAAGCTAGTGTGCTTGCGGTGTGTAGTTCTTGCGGTAACAAGAGAGGGATTAGTGAGTCCAAGGAGTTCTAGTGTGAACTCGCTGTAGGTGTTGCGGCACCGAGTGATTCGGTAGGATTGATATTTAGTGGAATCCTTCATAGTGTTGAAGGCGGGGACGTAGAGTAAGGGTACTCGAACCTCGAAACAAATCTTCCGTGTTTGTGATTGCTCTCTCTTTATCTCTCACTTGTGTTTATATCTTGCATGCTTACATTGCTGTTAGCTTTACTTGCTTGATATACTTGTGCCAATATTGTTATATGCTTGGGGATTGTTTGCTCACACTTGTATTCAACCAAGAGAGTCATAGCAGCACCTCAACTCTTATCTAGAGGAATCTTGAGGAGACAGTTCAGAGCCCTTCACCGGAAATTCGGCTACACTCTTGTTATACTTAGTGTGTTTGGATTAAGAACTTTTAGTTTACATAAATAGTTTTATTTGTATTAATTCATCATTAGATTAGCTAGTCACCTATTCACCCTCTCTTTAGGTGATTTCATATATAATGCCATCAGTTTTGTCATCATCAAAAAGGGGATATTATTGGCCTGAAGGCCCACTCTAGTTTTGATGATTATTAACTTGTGTAGTTATAATACTAATGATCTTGTGTTGCTTAAGTTACAGATATTAACCAATATCTTAGTTGGTGTTTAGCTTTTTCAAAAATCAAAATCAAGTTTTAAAGCTAGCACGTGTAGGTTCAAGGGCTCAAGCAAAATGAATCAAGAATTAAAGAAAAAGTCCAGCAAGAAATAAGTTTTTGATCGAGTCAAGATAAGAAAGAAGATCATATCAAAAAGAAGAAGATTCGAATTTGTACAGATGTTTAGTTTAGTGTAAATTTTAAATTAGACTTGATTGCTCAAGCTTACACACACAATTTTGATGTTGGTTTTCAAGAACAATAGTTTTTTTTATTTTTGGTTTAACTCATTTCATTTTAACTAGATTATGTTTTGGTTTATGAAACTAATTTTCTCAAAAAAAACAAGCTCATATTGTTTTATATGTGTAATGGATTTTATTTATACACAATGGCGCTTCAAATGAGTCTGAAAAACTTGTTTTTATATTTTTACAAGTTTTAAAAAAATTGTTTTCAATTTAAAGTTTAGTTTTGAAAAATAAATTTTTAAATGTAGTTTATGTTTTCAAAATGGTATTTACATCTCAAAAAGAAGTTCACATATTTATAATATGTGTTGATTTTTTATCACACATATATGTGCTCATATGTATTTATAAGAACTTATTTTTGTAGATTTTATAGAAATTAATTGGGATTTAAAAAGATTTTAAAATATGAAATATTGAGTTTTTAGGCCTTGGCCGGTCGACTGGACGTGCATAAAGTGTGCACGTTGCCTTGGGCCAATGGCCGGTCGGCTGAGCAGTCGACCGATAACCTGACCCAGTTTTCTAGCTTTCGGTCGGTCAACCGAGCGGTCGACCGCCAGACTAAGCCCATTTTCAGGGATCTTTATTTGGGGCATTGGTCCACAGCTGGCAATAACTATTTTTCAACTAGCCATGCCCGGTCGATCGCCCGGTCGACCGCCAGTGCACCCAGATTGGGTAACGGCAAGATTTTTAATTTTTGACTATTTTGTAATTCTCAAACGTGTATATTTCACTTTATTAGTGTTTTATCAATTGTTTTATGCTCTGACTAAATCCCTAATCATCTCTACTCTACTCCTATAAATAGGGATCGTTGTAGAGAATTTTCAACAAGATTTTGAAAAGATTTTTGAAAGGTTTTTGAAAGAGAAAAATGTGTTTAAAGTTTTAAAAAATCAAAAAAATAAGTTTTTGGAAAATACAAGTTTTAAGTTTCAATTTTTTATATCTTCAAAGATATTTCCCTAAGTGTTTTCTTAAGTGCTTATTTTCAAAAATCTTAATTTTCTCACAAACTTGAGCTATCATCTCTATTTATCCTTATATGATTCTTGTTTTTGTGAGATTTTTAATTTGTGGTCTTTGTGATCACTAAGTATTGTAACTTCAACTTGCTTTATGCTTCCCTCTTTTGTAGAGGCATTTTTGCTGTGCATATTACTCTTGTATAGAGGACATGGGCTGTGTGATCTCCTTTTGTGTAGAGATAAAAGATTGTATCCTGTGTGGAATTCCTTTGTGAAGATAGTGAAAATTCTTCACGCGGTAAAGGCTGGGACAGAGAGCAAGTGGCTCCAATCTCTAAACAAATTCCTCGTATTTGTGTTTACCTATTTCTCAACTCAACTTTACTCTTGATTATATCTTGCCTCGTTATTTTTAATATCCCTAATTAATAATACCGTATTAATATATTTTAAAATAATTATCTGGCTTTATTTATTATTATTAATTAACTTGATTTTCTATTAATATTATTGTTAATTTCATTATGATTATGATTATTTATTATTTAATTTTATTATTATTGGTGTTATTATTGTTGTTGTTGTTTTTGTTATTGATAATTATAATTATTATAATTATTATTATTGTTGTTAATAATATTGTTATTATTGTTATTATTTATTATTATTGCTATTATTGTGAATTAGTATTATTAATATTATTGTTGCTAATTATTATTATTATTGTTACTACTAATATTATTATTGTTATTGTAAGTTAATATTATGTATTATTATTATTATTACTATTATTGATAATATCATTACTAATATTATTTTTATGTGTTGCTATTAATATTATTATTAATATTAATTGTATTATATTCTACTTCATTTTCCTAATACCCAAATCTGGCCCGAACTCTTATAGCCTTCTAAACCTATAGCCAATAACTCACTACCTAACTACCCTATATATAATCTCCTAATCTGAATCCTAATCTTAACCCTAACTCTATACACAACCGTCATCACCATCTCTTCTCTTTTGACTCCTCTTTGCCGAGGTTCACTCATGCTCCCATCCATCCTATCCACTCCCCATCATGGCTGCGCATAACCCACAGCCCCTACGACCCTTGCAACCCAAGCATGGCCGGCAGCCCACGCACCTGTGGATCCTTCTCCTTGGCCGGCAACATCCAGACCGAGCCACAACTAAGCCCGGAGCACACCCCCCAACCTCCTTCTCCCTTTGCTGGAGCATCACCTTGGAACACCCACGACGCACCATCCTTCTCTCCCTCGTCGAGCTCCACCACCTCAATCGAGCCTAGTCCACACGCTCCATGGCATCCTGCTGTGTACAATCCCCTCGACCGAACCCCAACCACCTAGTTGAGCTCCTCTCCCTCCTATTGTGGCCTCTTCACTCATGACCACCTCAACCCTGCAGACCCCCCTTGGCCGAGCTCTAACCATCATACCCTAGCTGTGCCTCCTCCCCTCTGACGTCGGGATCCAGCATCGCCGAGCCCGCGCATGTTGTCGTCCACTCACCGGAGCACCAAGAGTCACCTACCTTCCTCCGTCTTCGTCGGCGAGCAACACTCGTGGCCGATCCCTGCCCCTTGTCGTTAGTGTCTCCTTCACCCTCTCTCTCTGTATACTATGTGTATGCCTATGGTTTTAGCATGTGTAAGTGTGGATGTGTTAAGTATGTGAGTGTAATTATATGAAGATGTTTGGGTGTGTTAATAAGAATGTATGTGTGTATTATGCAATATGTGCGTGTATATGTAAACGTGTGTAATTTTGTGCTTTGTGTGTATTGTGCGTGTGTTGTGATTGGGTATTAGGGTGTATGTATATTGTGTGCGTGTGTGTGTATATGTGAGTTATGTGGTGTGTATAAGTGTATGTGTGTGTATGCATGTGCATACTTGTGTATATGTATGTACTCGTGTACGTGTGTACATGTATGTGTTGTGTATGTATAGGTATATACAAATGTATTTATGTGTACATGTGTCTATGTGTGTTTGTTGTGTGTTACAACGATGCGGATCCGATTGCACGCTCTGAACCAGTAACAAAAGACCCGAACCCGATCCGGATTCATGTTCATTGTAGACCGACTGGCAATTCGAAGATCAATATACGAGATGATTTTGAGATCCGTACTGGTTCGTACAGAGCCGACCTGATAGCGATTCGGACCCAAAATCACTTCATTTCACGTGAGTATTTACTTTGCATTATATTTGATTGTGATTTATTAGTGAGTGTTTAGCTCTTCTTACATGATTTATATTCAACTGTGATGATGAAATTATTTTGGCTATTTTATTAGTGTTAGTTAGCTAAATTGTTTAATTTCTTACATGTGAAGATAATTATGGATTTGAAGATATATGTGAGTGCCTTACCTTTTACTTTGACCTGTACTATGGAGATGATTTTTAGTTAGTGGTACAAGTGTTTTTAGATTTACCCAATGTATAGTTTATTCGAGTATTTTGAGATACCTGACTGATATTGACTATGAATTATATATATATATATATATATATATATATATATATATATATATATATATATATATATATAATGTATATGGAGTTGATATCTTTGACTGAGACATTAGTGTTCTATCATTTCATATGTATTCGTTCACCACTTCAGATTCAGATCTAGTTATGATATACCTTAGATTATACTTGGATTGATCCTGAGATTGGCCTGGTTCATGTTCTTAGATAAATAGTATATTTATTTGAGATATTTATCGGATATTTATTTGGTGATTATTCAGACAAGGATTCATTTGGATATTGAGGACGGGTTACATATGATATTGCTTTATTAAGAGAATGATTTCTTGATACTTAGATTGGTATGGACTTATTTGGAGTTGGAGTTGATCTGTAGTTTACATTCTTTTTATTAGATCTTGATCAATGTTTAGATAAGATTGATAATAGATAGATTTTGATTGTACGAGTGAATATCTTATCCTTAGTTTTGATGAATACTATAAGTTAATTATGGATTATTAGTTTTAAATGTTTTCGGATCTATTTATTGGTTATTAGTTTATAGGAGTAAGTATGAGTTTATTGATGTTGAGTATCAGATGTAGACCTTTGGGTTTCATGTCACTTGAGGATGTTTCACTTTTTAGTTGCTATTACGGTATCCGTTGATTTAGTTGATCTCGATGATACTCAGTGGACTACACTTCATGATTGGTTCTTAGTTATATCAGTTATCAGATATTATCATCGTTATCAGTTACTAGTTAGTGACACAATTTTGATTAGTGACTTTGATCTCTAGTATTCTCCATCAGATGTCAATTAGTGGTTATTCAATTTTCAGTTGTCAGATAGTAGTTCTCAGTTGTCAGTTATTTAGTTATCAGCTATTTTTGATATTATCAGTTGTTGAAGATATCTGGTCACTATTTCATTTTAATAATAACTTATTTATTTGCTTTTTAATAAAAGACACTATAACTCGAGGAAAAGGAGTATTTGCCTGATAATGCGTGTCTGTCGTGTATTTTAGAATGAATTGTTATGGTATACCGAGTTTTAGGTTTCATCGTGGAGAAATAAGGTAGTGCTGGCTACCTACTTGTTCAGTTATTTAGTGAATCAGTTATTAGAAAATTTCCTAGACTACGGTGCTACATTAGTTATTCTTTTGTGTAAAGTTGTGGCTTTTAGTTATTAGAGTCTTGCGGTCCATCCTGATTCAGTGCCAAGAATATTAAACCATGATATCGAGCATGCATGGAGCCCTTTCAAAACGCATGCACTACATTGACAAGCAGTACAACAAACTATAACTTTATTTGATATATGAGAAAAATGGCTATGGTATGGACACAGCTAAGTATCACATTAGTTAGGTTAATAATAACCAAGCAGATTAGAGACATATGGTAGATCAGACCTCTTTGACATCAGTTGTTTATTTTACTATTGTGAGTTGCCTCTTATTTACAGTTTTATTCATGACATTTTTTATTTGTATTTTCATATTAGTATAGTGAGATATACACACTGATTTAAGCGCGAGCACCTTTCCCCTCTTCATACACTCATTGGGTCGCTTTCTGACGACTTTGGATTTGCATATCTAGATATTGGATATTTTATTTCATTGATCAGGTGTTCATTGAGATCGTACGCATTCTGAGTGGCCTGGAGTTTCCCTCTGCTATTATCAGTATTCTTAACCCTTTTTTATTCCTGCAGTTTTCTTTGATTCTTGTATATCAGACTCAGTTTCCATTCCATCTCCGTGTTTATTTATCAACATGTGTGGACATTTATATGCGATATTGCAGTGATGTGATTTATTATAGTAGATTTAAATCATTTGTTCAGGTTGCTTAAGGATTAACGTGTATACGTGAGGTATTCTCCTTGCGTATAAGTGTCGTCGACTCTCGTCACGTCTCCGCTCTAACGTTTTCAGGGAAGCGGGACGTGACATGTTATTTTTTTTATATCAGAGCCTGGGTTTTTGACTTGTGACTTAATTTTTACTTTGATTTTAGCAAGAAGGATCTAGTTCTTACATATAACTTGAAACAAGTTATATTTACACTAGATATACATATACTATTTACAGGATGATATTCAGTCCAACTGAGAATTGATCGTCCTTTCCTAAATTTCCATCTCTTTAGTCTTTGATATCCATGATCCAAATTCTTCTTCTAAAGTGATTTGAACTCCATCTTGATTTCTATCTTTCTTTTCGATTCTATTTTCTGATTTTATCTCTTGAAACTTGTTACTCTATTTTGAAGTTGGTTGCAGAAGTCAGAGTAGCGCAGCGAAAGCGTGGTACATTCATGATGCGCCAAGAAGCGACGTAGAGCTTTGGTATTTTCTCGCTTGACTTTGATTTTTTTACCATTCTCTACTTTATTAAAATTTTGAGGACAAATTTTGTAAGGTGGGTAGATAGTAATATCCCTAATTAATAATATTGTATTATTATAGTTTTTTAAATAATTATCTGGCTTTATTTATTGTTATTAATTAACATAACTTCTATTATATTGTTAATTATTATAATTATTATTTATTATTATTGTTATTAGTGCTATTATTATTATTGTTGTTAGTATTGTTATGATAATTATAATTATTATCATTATTGTTGTTGTTAATATTATTGTTATTATGATTATTATTTATTATTATTGCTATTATTGTGAATTAATATTATTAATATTATTGTTATTAAATATTATTATCGTTGTTACTAATTGTTGCTATTATAAGTTATTATTATATATTATTATTACTACTACTATTATTGATAATATCATTACTAATATTATTTTATATGTTTCTATTATTATTATTATTAATCGTATTATATTGATATTAGCCTATCCTACTTTTATTTATTTCTACATCATTTTCCTAATACTCAAATCCAACCCAAACTCTTATAACTCTTTAAACCCATACCCAAAACCCACTACCAAATTACCTTATATATAATCTCCTAATCTTAACCTTAATCTTAACTCTAAATCTATACACAACTGTCATCACCATCTCCCCCCTCCTTGTGCGCCTCCTTACCGAGCTCCATCAATCCTCTCCACCCCCCATCATGGTGCACAGCCCCGCAACCCCCACAACCCTTGCAACCCAAGCATGGTCGGCAGCCCAAGCATCTGCGGATCCTCCTCCTTGGCTGGCAACATCCAAGCCAAGCCACAACCACGCCCGGAGCATACCCCCAACCTCTTTCTCCTCTTGTCGGAGCATCACCCTGGAACACCCACGGCGCACCATCTTTCTCTTCCTTGTTGAGCTCTGCCATCTCAACTGAGCCCAGTCCACGCCCTCCACGGCATCCTGACGTATGCAATCCCCTCGGCCGAACCCCAACCACCTAGCTGAGCTCCCCTCCCTCCTGCCTTGGCCTCTCCACCCATGGCCACTGCACCCCTCTAGATCCCCCTTGGCCGACCACCAACCATCATACCCTGGCCGTGCCTCCTCCCCTATGACGTCGGGATCCACCATCGTCGGAGCCCGCGCACGTTGTCGTTCACTCACCGGAGCACCAACGAGTCACCTACCTTCCTCCGCCTCTGCCGGCGAGCAACACCCATGGCCAATCCTTGCCCCTGTCGTGAGTGTCTCCTTCACCCTCTCACTATACGCTATAATGTGTGTATTTATGATTTCAACATGTGTAAGTGTGGGTGTGTTAGTATGTGAGTGTAATTATGTGACGATTGTGGGTATGTGCATGAGAATATGTGTGTATGTATAGTGTGCAATGTGTGTTATTGTGCGCGTGTGTATATGTAAACGTGTGTGTGTAATTGTGTGCTTTGTGTGTACCGTGCGTATGTTGTGATTGGGTGTCAGTGTGTATGTATATTGTGTGCGTGTGTCTGAGATAGAGAGTTATGTTGTGTGTATAAGTGTGTGCCTTTATATGTGCGTGTGTGTGTGCGCGTGTGTATATATATGTATGCACTCGTGTACGTGTATACGTGTATGTGTTGTGTATGTATGGGTGTGCACATATGTATTTATGTGTATGTGTGTTTATATGTGTTTGTTGTGTGTTACAGCAATGCGGATCTGATTGTATAATTCGAACCAGTAACAAAAGACCTGGACCCGATCCGGATTTGTATTCGTTGTGGACCCGATACACTGGCGATTCAAAGACCAACACACGAGATGATTCAAAGATCCACATCGGTTTGTGTAGAGCAGACCTGATGGCGATTCGGACCAAAACTATGTCATTTCATGTGAGTGTTTACTTTGCATTATTATTTATTATGATTTGTTAGTGAGTGTTTAGCTCTTCTTTCATGATTTATATTCAACTGTGGTGATGAAATCATTTTTGCTATTTAATTAGTGTTAGTTAGCTAAATTATTTAATTTCTAGCATGCGAAAATAATTATGGATTTGATGATATATGTAAGTGCCTTACCGTTTACTTTGACGTGTACTATGGAGATGACTTTTAGTTATTAGTAGCAAGTGTTTTTGAATTTACCTACTATTTAGTTTATTCGAGTATTTTGAGATACTAACTGATATTAAGTATTCGATGTATTGTGGACTATGGATCAGATATATATAATGTATATGGAGTCGACATTTTACTGAGACATTAGTGTTCTATCATTTCATGTGTATTCGTTCACCACTTCGGATTCAGATCTAGTTAGAATATACCTTAGACTGTGATTTGAATTGATCTTGAGATTGGCCTGGTTCATGTTCGTGGATAAATAGTATATTTATTTGGTGATTATTCAGATAAAGATTCATTTGGATATTGAGGACGGGTTAGATATGACATTGCTTTATTAATAGACTGATTTATTTGATACTTAGATTGGTATGGACTTATTCATAGTTAGAATTGATTTAGAATTTACATTCTTTTTATTAGACCTTGATCAGTATTTAGATGGAATTGATGATAGATAGATTCTATTTGTACGAGTGAATATCTTACCCTTAGTTTCGATGAATACTATGAGTTGATTATGGATTATTGGTTGTAAGTATTTTCAGATCTATTCATTGATTATTAGTTTATAAGAGTAATGATGAGTTTATTGATGTTAAGTATCAGATGTAGACCATTCTGAGTTTCATGTCACCTGCGGATGTTTTACTCTTTAGTTACGAGTACAGTATCCGTTGATTTAGTTGATCTCGAGGATAGTCAGTGGACTGCACTTTATGATTGGTTCCTAATTATATTAGTTATCAGATGTTTATCATCAGTTAGTGATATAGTTGTGATTAGTGACTCTATATCTCCAGTATTCTCCATCAAATGTCAATTAATGTTATTCAGTTTTCAGTTGTCAGATAGTAGTTCTCAGTTGTTAGTTATTCAGTTATCAGTTATTATTGACATCATCAGTTAATGGAGATATCCGATCACTATTTCATTTTAATAATAATTTATTTTATTTATTTTTTAATAAAAGACACCATAACCCAAAAAAGGAGTAATTTCTTGATAATTCATGTCGTGTATTTTGGAAAGACTTGTTATCGTATACTGAGTTTTAAGTTCCACCATCTAGAACCAAGATAGTATTGACTACCTAGTATTCAGTTATTAGGGCTTTACCTGGACTACGACGCCACACCGGTTATTCTTTTATGTGGGGCTGTGGTCTTCAGTTATTAGGACCTTGCGGTTCCCGTTCTGGTTCAATGTCAGAAATGTTAGATCGTGGTACCGGACATGCACGGTGCCCTTTCAAAATACATGTATTATATTGGCAGGCAGTTAAACAAATGATAATTTTATTTGATATGTGAGAAAACGGTTGTGGTATAAGACTCAGTTCAGTACCACATTTGTTTGGTTAATAATAACCAACCAAATTAGAGACATATGGTAGATCACACCTTTTTGATATCAGTTGTTCATTTTACAGTTATGAGTTAACTCTTATTTACAGTTTTATTCATGACATTCTTTATTTTGTGTTTTCATATTAGTATAATGATATATACACACGATTATATGCACAAGCACCTTTTCTCTCCTTTTACACACTCATTCAGTCACTTTCGACGACCCTAAATTTGCTTATCTAGATATTGAATGTTTTATTTCATTGATCAAGTGTTCGTTGAGATTGTACGCATTGCGAGTGGCCTGGAGTTTCGCTCTGCTTGATTATCAGTATTCTTGACTCTCTTTTATTCCTGTTGTTTCTTTTGATTCCTGTACATCAGACCCAGTTTTCATTCCATCTCTGCATTTATTTATCATCATATGTTGACATCTATATGTGATATTGCACTGATGCGATTTGTTATAGTCGATTTGTATAGCTTGTTCGATTTACTTAAATCTTAGCGCCTATACATAAGGTATTTTTCTTGCGTATAAGAATCGCCGACTCTTGTGCGTCTCTGCTCCAGCGTATTTTGGGAAGTGGGACATGAAATTATTATTATACATTCAGATATGCTGGATATTGTTTATGTGCCTACACTTGTTTTGATCCAAGAAAGCTATTAATACACCTCAACTCTTATAAAAGTGGAATCTTGAGGAGAATTTCTAGAGCTCTTCACCGGAAATTCGGCTTCACTCTTTGGTGTCTATTTGTGTGTTATGTTTTTGTCTGCCTTAGATTTTAAATTCCGCATTTGATTAATACTTCACCGAGTCATCCCCTCTAGGTCATCCCTTTCTCCATGTAATTCATGACAACTCTTCTTGTCATGAATTTATATCGCATATACCTATACTTTATTTTATTTACCCTTTTGTTGATGAATTGGCAAAAAAGGGGAGAGAAATTTAATGTTTATAAATGCATATGTTATGTTTTGCACTTATGTTGTTGCTTGCTTGGTTAGAAAAAGAGAAATTATTGAATATCTTTATATATTTATGTATGCATGAGTTAAGGGGGATCTTTTTGAACACTTCTTTAATCCATGCATATATAACTCAATTAGGTTTATCATCATCAAAAGTGGGAGATTGTTAGCCCGAAGGCCCATCTCTTTAGTTTTGATGATGATTAACTCATGTAGTTATAATACTAATAATTTTGTGTTATTTAGTTTTAACACCCCCATTCTTGGAATACGTACTTAGGTACGTGTTCTGATTTTTGATTCTTTCCGTATTTATTTTTATCTTATAATTATTTATGTTATTAATTGGTATTGATCCGAATTTTTGGACTCTCATCCTAGTCCAAACTCGGGACCCAATCCCTGTATATTACTTGATTTGATCTTTGGTAGTCAAATTTAACCGGTTTCAGTTTTAAATGTTGTTTTTTAATATTTTAGAATTTTCAGGATTTTCTGAATTATTTTGCAATCTTTTCAAAATCAGTATCGATTGGGATCACCAATCAATACTCGGAGTTTTTAATTTACAAGCTGAGTTGAATTTCTAAAAACTACATTCATATTTTTCCTCGTGATCATATTTTCTATCTTAACACATGTTTGGAGATTTTTCTCAATTAGTTAGAATTTGACTGAATTGGTATTGATTAGTATCACTGATTGATTTCCAAATTTAAATGAGGTTGAATTTTTTAAGTCCAATTTCGTCATGTTCCTCAGTATATTATTTACTATTTTAGATAATTTTGGGGGACTTTTCCAAATTACTTTCATTTTTTAATATTTTCAGTATTTTTCCTGTATTTTCCAGAGCCCAGATTTGACCAGATATTTCTATTTTTCCTTTTTTTTCTTTTTCCCTTTTTTACCCTCTTCTTTTCACCTCTTACTCTTTTTTCTTTTGGCCTTTTTTCCTCCTCCACACAACCCCAAAAATATTCTACTCCACTCAATCTCTCTATTCTCCCTTTTCTTTTCCTTCTTTTTTTTCCCCTTTATTTCTTCTTTTTGGCTGGCAATGCAGAGCAGCACCCCATCTTAAATCTTTCTCTTCTTCAAATCTCACTCTCAATCTCTCTTTCTCCCACTTTAAAACTCTTTCTTTCTCTAAATACAATCTCTTTCCGTCTCCCCCTACCAGCGGCCGACCTCCTCCACCAGTGGTCGATGGCTCCACCCACCTCTGACCCAGGCCTGTGACATCCCTAGGCTGACAGCGACCCCTACTCTAGCCAAATCACCACCACATCTCCACTTCCCTTTCCTCTCTCCATCTTCTTCCAATTCCTCCATCTTCAAAATCCACCCCCATCTCTACCACAATCTCATTACTACAACCACCATACCCACCATCATAACTTCCTCCTCCTCTTCCTTCAGCATCTCCCTTCAATTTCATCACCATCAACTCCAGCCCTTTAAATCCTCTCCATCACCATCATAACCACGACTATTTCCTTCATCACCTCCACCCAAACCACCACCTCCGGCGAGCCCCTACTCTGGCGACACCCAACTCCGGCCATCCCTACTCTCCCCCCATTTCCTTCCTCTTCTAAATTTCATCACCCAACCACCACCACATCCACCTTCACCTTCACCATCACCACCATCATCTCCACCAACAATCTACCTCCCCCTCTCCTCCTCCGGTTGGTCGATGCCACCCCTAGCCACCAGTGGCCAGCACACGACCGACGCCCCCTCCCTATCCAACCTAGGCCCATGGCCAGGCCGTGGGTCCCCTGTCGCTGGTCGTGAGATGTTGCTTTCCCTCTCTCTTGTTTCTCTCTCCTCTCTCTCCCTTCTCTTAATTTCTCTCTTTATACATACATACATATATATATATATACATATATATATATATATATATATATACATATATATATATATATATATATATATATATATATATATATATATTATTTCATAGTATTCATCGCGTATTCATGTTGATTATTACAGTTTTCAGGATTTCAGGACCATTCTGAGATTTCAGGCGAGTGTTCTCACTTTGTTTGGGTATCCTTCTTCGACGGGCATTTTATACTTCATATTGTATTCTGAGATTGTTGTACTTGTATTGTGAACTGTGTATTTGTATTGGTGTGGGTGTATAAATATATTATGTGAACATATGTATTTATACTGGTGTGATATATTTGTATCGGTGTGATGATTGCTTATAACAGCATAATTTAATACATATACATATATATTGCTTATGATATTGCTCTATTACTGTGCTTGGTCGACCCTTCATGGTTATTAGCCCTCAGGCCCACCCTTCGAACTTAATCGCTTGGCAGTCCTCTTGCTTGTTATATATATGCATGTTTTGTACTAACACTTCTGCAAAAACCTATTCAGCCTATGGGCTACATTTAGCCTCCGGGCTCTCTTCCATTTGGCTGACCCTTCGTGGTTGCCTTTAGCCTCCGGTCTTTTCATGCTTTGCTGGTAGGCGAGCCTAGTGCTCAGCGCTTTATTACTAACTCCGTTCGAGCGTAGTTACGTTGTGAGTATGGCTTTGCCACATGCAGTAGCATTGCATTCATACGCTCGCTTCACCATGTGTGTTTAGCTGGGCCGTGAGCGATAACCACACTGAGCGTGATAGTGTTTAGCGTTGTACGCTAGCTTTGTTGCAGTCTTACTTAGGTCCTTTTGGATGTTCGCTTGTCTGCTCACTAACTATACTCCCGCTCGCTTGGTGGTTCTCTTTCTTGTTTTTATTACTATTTATACATGTTTGAGTGGTATTAATATTTTATGTAGGTACTCTGGCCTCTCGGCTTAACCGTTCTGCGATTTTATACTATAGCCTTTGGACTTAACCTCTCTGAGCTTTATTAAAGTCCTCTGGGCTATGCTACGCCTGGTCAGTGGACCTAGCACTCAGCACTTTGCCACTAACTTCATTCGAGAATAGAGAGTTATTAAAGCACCTCAACTTTTATAAAAGAGAAATCTTGAGGAGAAGTTCTAAAGCCCTTCACCAGAAATTCAGCTTGACTCTTTGGTATCTATTTGTGTATCAAGTTTTTGTTACACTTAGTTTTCAAATTTTGAATATGATTAGCACTTCACATGTTTACCCCCTCTAGGTGATCCTATAGTTTCATTCTCATGATGGATGCATTACTTCTCTTTAAGGCGTTCATCATGTTTTCGAATCAAGGTACAATCTCGTCTCTCTTAGAGCTTTACATGGAGAAGGGTTCAATTTCAGTTCTGAAAGTGATCTCATACGTAACACCCTGATCTCACGGGTACAGAGACATTACTGTTACACATATACGCAGGGCAGAAATACCCTCACATACACATGCTAAGTATCAGTATAGGAAGAAATCAGAGTATGAAAGTATGCGGGGTTTATACATTTCAATAAAAAGAGTATAATTACAAAGTTATCACAGTATGTGACATGATATTATAAGCATATTATATCGTCCAGAGGCGCAAAAGTATAATATACATATAATAACATCACAAAATGATGCTCACGAGCTATAGGACAAATCCCGTGAGCAGATCAAGAGGAACTAGATAGGGATGAGCTACAGCTGGTCAGCGTTCGCCGCAAGATAAGCTCGATCATTGGCAAATGAGTCCACTTCAGTCCAATCTCCAGGATCTGAACATACAAGTCCAGGAGGGTCAGAAAGCTACCCAATGAGTGATAAAATGAGTGTTAAGTGGTGTGCACAGACTAATACACGTGTATTGATAAATCCAAATCGAAAGCATGTATCGAAAATTGTATCGTGAGCACAGACACACTCAAGCATGGAAGAGGTATTAAGTAAAGTAACTGTGGCAAAACCAATTGTAAAAACTCAGATTACGAATTTGTGAGATCAGTATGTCACAGGAATAATCCAAATAAGGAAACCCTAATAGATATACTTCATATCTCATTTCACCATAGCCAGAGTTCATACAACCTAAGTTGCCCCTAGACTAAGAAAACAACATAAAACCAATAAAAATTGATAAAACACGAACAATCAGTGTATTGCTAATCCTATCATTTTATTATCATTACGTGTCTAACTCATTTATTTTGGTATGTGTTCTGGCATATGTTCTAATCCACATACATCCATATATGAGCAAGTCGAGGTTAGCTATTGGAAACTGATGAGGAAACCAATCAATTATGTTTACAATAGGTCATGTGCATACCTGGGGCCTCGACCAAGGGTGTTCCGTCACTGGTGTATAAATCCAGACGTGAGGCGAAAGAAAGGGAAGGGTATTATTGTATGCCCATTCAGGAATGTAACAGGGGTAGGATGTCAGCACACCCCTCGAAACACCTGGAGGCCCTCAGGTAGAACCGAAAGTTTTAGTTTCACAATATACCTAATGCCATTGTAAGCAAAATTACCAATTGAAGTCTATCAGTTTTTTCCGGACGGAAATAAGTTGTCCCTTTTATTGCTGATTATTTATAATTGTCAGTTTACAGAAATGAGTAGGAGCATGGCGTCGAAGTAACAAGAGTACATGAGTATATGAGTATAACAGGATACTCATTCTCGTAATGTGATAATCATGAGTCAAGTAATAACATAGCAGGTGTCAGGTGATAACTTGCAGGTGTCAGGTGATAACATGCAGGTGTTAGGTGATCATCATAGCAAGGGTTAAAATGTCATGTAACACATTACGAGAAAATAGTACAGATATAGGAGATCGGTACGAATACTGAAAAATAATATTGTTTCTTGGAAACAATTTGAGGAATAATTTCAAACTCTTCACAACCATTAAGAAAGAACAATAGTTTAACTTTCCAGGCGGGGCTAGTCAAGCTGGAGCAAAGCGAGGCCGTATCGGCATTACACCGGTACACTTCAGAGCTTGGCTCCTGACAGAGTTAACATGCAACTCTAAACGCTAAAGTGTTCGGCGAAGCTATCATTCATGATGAAGCAACATATAAATGTCCAGCTAATGCTCACGGCGAAGCCACACTCATGGCGAAGCTAAACGCACACAGTGAAGCGGCGTATGAACGCTCTGCTAACACATGACAAAAAGCTAAACACACGCGACGAAGCGGTGTATAAATGCCTGTCTATGCACGTGATGAAGCTACGCTAGAACGAGTTAGCTGTAAACCACTAACTGTTAAGCTCGCCTCCTGGCGGAGCTACGTAGAATCTGAAGGTTAAGCTCGAAAGTTAAGCCCAAAGGCTGAATGGCGAACTGCAAAGCGGTTAAGCCCAGAGGTAGAGCAAGGCAGGAATAAAGTTAGCGAGCAGACAAGCGAACATCTAAGTGGAGCTAAGCAAGGCTAGAGCAAAATTAGCATACAATGCTAGACGCTATCACGCTCAGCGTGGTTACTGCTCGCAGCGTAGCTAAACACACAAGGCGAAGCGAGCGTATATGCTACCGCACGTGGCGAAGCCATGCTTACTGTGTAACTATGCTCAGATAGAGTTAGCGATAAAGCGCTAAGCGTTGGGGTCGCCTGTCAGGCGGAGCATGTGAAACCAGAGAGTTTCAGTTTGAAGGCTGAATAAAGCCCGAAGTTGAGCTTGAGGCTAGAGAAAAGCCCAGAGGCTACGTCCGAAGGCAGGACAACCACGAAAGGTCGGCCAAACACAGTAATAGAGCAGTATTACAACCAGTATGCATGTACAAGTATTAAAATATGCTATTACAAGCATTCATCACACCGGTACAAATATATTAGTCAACAGAGATTGTTTGGTCGGAAAGAATGGTGGGAAGTAAAATTTCTTTGAGTGGATGAAAGATTACAACGGAATAATTTCGATTACAAAAGAGGAGAAAATAACTAGTTCTACCCTTTGTTTAAGGCTGGGTTCTTCTGTGTGGCGATGGAGAGTGATTCTTGTTTTTTATTAACTGGCTGAATGACAAGCTTTAGGATCCTCTCGAAAAGTAATAAGAAAGGAGCTCTATTTTTAACACACTAAGTATTTTGAAACCACTGATTTCTCCTTTTCTCTCTCCCTCAAACTTTTAAAAAAGAAATCAAGAGAAAAGCAAGAAGCTTTTATCTTGTGAATTCTCAGCTCTCAACTTTCAAAAATTCCTCTTTCTCTTCTCTGGCCTCCCCAAAGCCCTCCCCAGTTCTAACTTCTCAGGATATTTATAGGGAGTCATCGGGGTATAATTGTCCCCTAAAATCTCTCTATAATGGGGATTAACTCCTCCATTACGTGGGAAATTAATTGACCCAGTAATAAGGATCAGTTATAATAGAAATGTGGGTCTCGATGGACGCGGACCTCGCGTTGTTTGCTGTAGACGCGAACGTTTCATTCAGAATGCAGAGTTGCCCAGACCCGCATGAGGGGCAAGATGCGGAGTTGCTAAAACCTGCGTTTGAAGTGAAACACATAGTTGCTCAGACCTGCGCTTGAAGTAGGACACTAAGTTGCTTAGACTCGAGTGAGATGCGGAGTTACTCATACCCGTATTTGAAGTGAGACGTGGAGTTGCTCAGACTCGCGTGAGATGTAGAGTTCCTCAGACCATGTTTGAAGTCTCTTTTTTCTTTGGACGCAAGGTTTCCATTTCAGTTGAAATGCGACCTTCGCGTTGAAGTGAGGTCCGCGTCTAATGACCTATCCTTAATGATTTTTGACAACATACAGAACCCCGTCCAAAGTTTTCGACACTTCGCGGTTGACTGGGATGGATTTTAGAATACTTTAGACTTCAGTTGATTTTGGGCTCCTGTGATTGGACTAGCAATCTTTTGAGATGCTCTGAGCCTGTTTCTGTCTAAATTCTAGTCTTCGTGAGTGTACTACTAAAATGCTTGAAGTCTCCAGGGAAGATTATCACAAGTGTCTTAGAAACTCAGTCTAGCTCTTGTATAAGCTTTGGCTTGTTTGTTAGTGTACTATTAAACCAGCAAAGTTTGTCGATTACTTTTCCTAATTTACTGTTGAATTTATTGCAGAACTAGGAACATACTCCTTGTATGTAGAGAACATGACCCTAGTAGACACGATCTCCATGCAGACGCGAAATCCAATGAAGTTGAGACGCGATTCTCAGTTGCTGAAGAGACGCGACTCTCAATTATTATTGAGAGCGACTTTGAGATGTGACTCTCAGTTGTTATTGACATGCGGCCTTGGTTGATGTTGAGAAATGACTCTTAATTTCAAACGCGAAGATCGTGTTGGATGCTTCCAGACGCGGATATGAGTGCCGCGTTGGATGCATGTCTAGCTCAGATCAAGCTCAAGATACGCACCGCATATCTCGGCCTCTGAAGGGCCTATAAATGACCCAGATCTTTTAACAGTAACTTCACTTTACTGTTCTTCTCTTTCATTCCGACTTGCGTCTGAAGATTAAAAGCTTTTGAGCTTTCTCAGAACCCATAAAGTTTCGATCTTTTTTCAATCTTTTCAAAGATTTTTACCGTCGAGATGGCCCCAAAACCCAAGCAAACTGTTGCTTCATCAAGCGCCACCACTACGCCAGTGTGTAGTTCTCCTCCTCAGGAAGTCCCCATTTCTAGTAAGTGGAATGGCTTCCATCATTAAGAATACGAAGAGACATTATCTCTTAACTTCTTCTTGAAATTTTTGAAACTTCTGTTGAAGTTGAACAGTCGACGCGGATCTCGTCGGTCCGCATTTGATTTATGAATGTGGTTCTCGCATTGATGAGCAGAATGCGGGTCTGGTGATCCTGGCATTTTTCTATTTTATCAATGCGACCCTCGCACCTGTAAATTGAATGTGAGTCTAGGGGACTCCGCGTCTTTAGATTTCTGAACACGGGTCTCATTTGTAAGACTCGTGTTTGAGTCTCAAGAGTTAATAAATTTTATAAATGTGAAGTTTAGACGTGTGCTCCATGTGAGCTTCGCTTTTTAGTCACAAAACGCGGGTTTCATGTGTTAAGCCCCACGTTTGAACTACCTAAGTGTAATTTTATTGTCTTTAAAGTATTAACTTTGTGTTCTTCTTTTTGCAGTGAGGTACTCCTCGAATCCCTTGATCAAGAGAAACCACTTCGGTCACATTGGCGGTGTTGACTTTAACCTTTTCTTCAGCCTGCAAAAAACAATCCCTGCATTCACTGGAACGAATAAGGAGCGCCAAGCCTGCTTAATCAAGGATACTGCCTCTACCCTGTGAGAACTCATCTCGGATGGGAGATTTGAGTCCACACCCGTTGTCTGCTTAAGAAATCAGTGTTCCTTTTTGGAGATGCTATTGAAGAAAATGAGGAGGTTTTATTTGATTGGACTACAAGTGGCTCCGTCAAATTAAGGAGAGTCGTTTCTTCCTCCCTAACATG
Organism: Agave tequilana; assembly: GCA_038442645.1. Lineage (NCBI taxonomy): Eukaryota > Viridiplantae > Streptophyta > Magnoliopsida > Asparagales > Asparagaceae > Agave > Agave tequilana. The sequence goes on along the minus strand of JAVJIF010015276.1, from coordinate 45,200 downwards.
GAATGGACATTTCCATTATCATATCTGCAGTCCATGTCTCTTCCCCGGTATATGTATTAGGATTTGATTAGGGAATGGTCGGGTGTAACGATCTGGAGGATCTCTAATCGTATTATTTTTCCCATCGGCCATAGTAGAGAGATCCTTGAACTACTCCCAGGCTCGATAAAATAGGAGTTTCCAACATGCGAGACTCCTAAGAAAGCCGTGACTTTCATCAGCCGATTCATGAAAGTGAATGATGAATTCTCTCAGTCTGACTTCTTGGTGTCAGAATGGGTTTACTCGAAAACAACCTCTTGGTGGGCGAAAATTATCTACTTCATCTTTAGAGAATTGGATAAACCACTACTCCAGTGTGGGTTGTATCATGCGGTCATGGTCGTGTGTTATGAAATTACCCCGAGCCATTATAACTTCTTTGTAATCCTCGAGAAGTATAACCCGGACATTTGCACATTTTTTACTCCGGTCGGGAAATGGGATTCGTCCTGCATGAGATGTTTAAAGTTTCAGGGATGTCCATGGGGGATTTACCGTATAAGGAGTACATCCCCAGTACTGAAGAATTACATTTATTGAAAAGAGATGCTCCTCAGGTGTATGAGACCTATTGAGAGGTCTCGTGCCATTTTTACATTTGCGCCCAAGTGACCGGATGGAGGTCTGGAGGAGTTAAGCAAATATCATGGGCTAACTACCTCTTCTGTGGTCTGAGAGAAAAATCAAGCTTAGTGTCTTGATTAACAGCCAACACGACGTTGAGATCACAGAAAAGATTTCTAAATTAGTGACCTCATATACAATAGAGTCGAACGAGGACACTTTCAAGCCTGAAACTGTTTTTAATAGTTTCCACCATCAGGCTACTCCATCTCGGATAGAGCCTTATTGGTGGGATTCCTGATGTTGTGATTAAAGTGGTGTGTTGTGCGCACCCTACCACATGAGGTCATTGTTGCTGACATAGTTTACCCAGCCGTTCTTCTTACTTATGGCTGGTCTCTAGGCTTGCTCCTGTTATGATAGGTTGCCTTCAAAGCGGGCTTCGACTTTTATGTCGAAGTTTTTGCAATGTAGTAGCTGAAGAAGATAAAGAGGACAACATGGTTATCGGTCCGATTGGTGAGCCCAGGGTGAAGACACCGAGTCCTTGCATAGAGTTGCCTTATACGTACCTCATGGCATGGTAAGTTATGCAATGTTCGTCCCTGATTTAGTAGTGCAGTCATCTGAGGCTTCTATGCCATTTGTCCAGTGACTGGAGCTCTTAAATTGAAATGGCCGGTACATGCTAATGATCTGATAAATTTTTTAGAGCAGCATGAACTACCAGTTGGTGAGGTACTTTAGATTTCCCAGGAGCCCGTACGAGGTGCGATTTTTTGACAGACCCGGTGCTGATGGATTCACCATCCTCTCATCTGAGATTTTCTGTGGTTGGTCAATGCGATCACTGATATTGTATATTTATCATCACATTTCCATATTTATTATTTAATAAACTATGCTTTAATTATCTTTTTGTCTAATTATTTGTTGGTCCTTTACTAAAAGAGAAGGAAGAGAAAATGAGCCCAAATTTACTAAAGTTCATATTAAATAAATATCAAGGATTAGGATAATTGTCAGCTGAAGATCAGAGCAAATTAGAGAGATAACACCAAATGAAAACTAGTTAAATTCAGATTTTGATGGATCTATTTCAGTTAGCTGAAGATCAACAGTGATATAGATGAATCCAGAGTCCAAACTAAAAATCTATTAGGAGATAAAAGATTTTCGAGGGATCAGGGGCTCGTGCACCCTGGATGTGGCAATCTGACCATATCTAGGTAGCGAAAATGCCACAAATGCAGCATTTTTGTCGCATTATAGTTGAGATACAGGGAGCGTTTGCTCTCTCTATCTTTAGACACTCTCCCCTGTTACCTTTTTGCTATAAATATCTGCAAATTCAGAGGCCAGAGGGAATGACTCAGCAAAAAGTGTAGGTTAAGCTATTCTGTAGTTTGTAACTTAGGACTTTTAGTTTTCTTTTATGTAATTTTAATTTTGTTTATGTAACTGAGAGGAGAGGAGAGTTTCATGGAGGAATAAGAGTGAAGCTTGTACTGAGGTTGACATCAGTACAAGTAAGTCTTCTTTTCTTCCATTATTATTTGAATCGAATCAAAGTTTCTTTTTCTTCTTTATTCTTGTTTTTCTTCTACTTCCCTCTTCTGTGCTTGTGAATCCAAATGACTTTGATAGCCTCAAAGTTGCCTTGCCCTTGCAAGTGTCGTTGATGGCTTATGGTGATAGATAGCCATTCTTTTGTTAGTGTAGTTTGCTCCTTCATTTCATAGTTTAGAATAAGAGTGGGGAAGATCCCATCTGTCATGCTTCGATTGCCTTCAAGCCAAAGTACATCTTCGATATGAATCAAAGGTAAGCAGGCACCGAAGAAGTAAGTGTTTTATTTAGCTTTTCTTTATTCTCATTTCTAGGTTTAGAAAACGACTTTCAAAAATACCAATTCTTTACTATTTTCACTTTTTTTGTATAAATTCACTTTCTATTTTCTCCACCTTCTCAATTTACCACTTACTACTTAACTTAATAATAACCCCTTTTCTTTTTCTTTACAAGAACAAGAGAAGAACTTTTAACCATCTTTAGTAAACTAAAAGAGAACTTACAACACGCTTTCATCACAAATCCCTCCTTGTGGATTATGATCCGCATAGCCACTTGCTATCATGGTAGTATTGAGAACTTGCACATTCTATTCTTCAACTTTAAAATTTAGTATTTTCTTTGCAGGTAAAAAACTCAATCAATTTATGTACCGTTGTTGGGGAGAGACGGTAAATAACTCTCTTTTTATTTACTTTGTTGGTCAACTTTCTTCTTTGTTCTTGGTGTGTAGTGAATGATATCAAGGAAACAAGAGCTGCAGTGGACATACACGTGTCTCTGAACTCTATTCTAGAAAGCGGAGCCCAGAAGACCTCAGTATTGCCGCGCAAACACGACAATCTGAGAGGACTACTCATCTAGCTTTTTTGCAAGGTGATTAAACTTTAATATTTAGCTTCTGCATATTTTAGTTTCTATTTAATATACTCAGCACAACTGCCTAACTCAACAGTAAAAGTTTGAATGTAAATGCTAAAAACAGTTTAGACTTTACATTTGGCACCTGTCGATTTCGTTATATTTTCTATTTACTGTTGAAGAGTGCTGGAGCCAAGGTATGTGTGCATAGCATTATTTTAAGGTTCAATCTTGTATGAAATATTGCTTGAGTATTACTTTTTCTATGTAAACACTGCATTAAACTGAATTAAGGGTTTGTCCTATAAACAAAATAAGGTGGCGAAGTCATTACCTTCCCTTAGCCCACAAAATAATCTCCTTACTCACTAATCAAAGTTTAACTTAAAACGGAGTAGACGTTGGTCCTAAGGACATCTTGGACTCAATTGGAGACTGACCTAAGGGAAAGTTGATTAGAATTTGACTTTTGCAAATCGATGTTAAAGGTTGAGAATTGAGAGGCAAAACCTCGAAGTCTGGTGATTTGACATAAATAGGCCCGCTGCTTTGGCATGGATACCTCCCACTGGTCTTACCCTGCCTGGCCGATTAACTTATATCAGATTCTGTAATATACACCCCATGGACAGTCTAACCTGTTAGGAGCCATCTAGGTCTAAGGTCTACCCTAACTTAGGCAAGATTTTTCTTTATTTGTTTGTTTGTTTACTTATTTTTGTTTTTGTTTTTGACATCTTGGTGATATGAATTATAATCATAATTATTTCTATGCATATAATGATCCAATCTTAACCAAGACTATGTTTGACTCAGATATTACCAACCTGGTATATAATAACTTTAACCAACCAAGCATGCTGGATTAGTTTTATCCGAATCAATACATGCCCTAGTCCCAATTTTATGAAAAAGACTGGAACAATCATCACTATTCTTTACAGAGTTAATGGGGATATGATTCTCCTGAATCATATTGTCAACCACTATTCTAACATTCAGCTTCAAATTTTTATGGTTATGATCAAACCAAAGAAGAAAAATCTGAGGTAACTAAGAGTATAGAAGCCATGAATGAGTCCCTCGAATAAAAGCTGAAAATGATGAACTCACAATTCTCACAAAACTTACAAATCTAAGATCCTTACTCTATTTTTCAAGTCCCACAACAAGAAGACCTATGGACTTAGTTAGGAGTGTGAAAAATCTAATTCGGTCCAAAAATGATTTTTTTCAATCTGTCAATAGGCTAGAAGCAAAATTTAGTCATTTGATCAACATAGTGAAAGATAGGAATGAGAAAACTTTACCTAACATATTTTCGACTATTCCTGATTGTCCTAATCATATTGATAGAAACGATGAATCATCGTGTCTTGAAGACCTTAACCAAGAATCAATTTCACCACAAAATTTTGAACTTAGCCAATATTAACCCATTGACAAAATGACAAGTTTTCATTTTAATAAAATTGAATTTGAACATGAATGTGACACTGACCCACAACTTTGTGATTTAATTTTAATTTTTGAATCTATATTGACTCCGGTGTCCTTACCCAAGTTGGACCCATTTTCTGAGCCAACATTTATTTTCATATCCATAAATTTTGAAATTGAACCACCTCTTTTGGATAGACACACTTCATTGATGGAAAAGAATGTAAAATTATATTTTTTTGATTTAAACTCAACTCTTGAATCAAAACCGACTCTTGAACCTAAAGTTAATTTTCTCGAGTTAGTAATGGTTCTCAAATCTACTACTCTTGAACCCAAATCAACCATTCCACGAAGTCATATTCTTTTGTTGGATATAGGTATAGACCATGATGACTCTGTGATGATTTTTCAAGACCGGTCATGTAAAGAGAATAAGTTTCATGATAGAATCTTCCATGATCCTATTCATATTGGGGATTATAATTATGTAAATAGAAAAGAGATTAATAAAGGTGAGTGCTGTGACCATCTCATTATCTTGATGGGTAGCCGCTTGGCCCAATCCGACCACTACCGGAACCACCACATTCAGATAACATTATCCGTCACTTTCTCCTTTTTCACGCATTTATATATTCATTCATACATATAGGACATTACATGAGATAGGTGTGGAGGAGGGTTCTAACATAACATAGGTTTTGTTTTTATTTATAAAAAAGAATTCTTTACTTTTAAAAACCTTTTGAAAAGAGAAATAATATTTTGACCTTTTTTTGTAAGAATTTAAGTTAATTAAAGAAATAAGAGAATCATAATTAGGATTTCTTATACCTTGTCATAATAAGATTATTTGTTTGATTTCTAAGGTTAGGAAGAAAATTTAAAAAAGTAATTTAGTCTTGATTTTTACCTTGATGAAATATCCATATTTTATATCCTTACACACTTAGGTTTCAAAAACAAAGATTCTTATACCTTATTAAATATATATATATATAATTCTCTGATTAAGCTGGGTATTTGTGCCCCATAAAGCATAAGTATTAACGCCTAAAAATGGTCCATATAATAAACAAAATCTTTAGTTTTGTGGCTTTGTTTGCTCGAGTCTTTAAGTTCTTAGAGCATTTTCTCACCCGGTATCCTAAGACCGTCTGGTTTGGGAGTCACCGATCTAAAGGCTTGTGATATGGGCAAAGTAGAAAGCCTATAGAACTAAAGGATAATACCACTAAAAATAAAAAAAATAAGGCATAAGAGTTAGAGTTAAAGAACCACTAGTTGAAATTTCATTGTCACAAAGGTACATATGACGTAGGGTAAAATAATAGACTAGATAAGAAATACAGTTTGACTTCTTATATTGATTGATAACAAGTTTTTAAATAGAGTCTAAGTTTAGGAATGAAAATTCACTTTCTTTTAACTTATAGATTACTTGAACTCTAACAATAATAATTCAAAAAATTTCTCTCTTTTTCAAAATGCTTTTCAAAAATACTAACACTTTATTTCTCTTTTTTTATGGGTTTTGTGGGTGTAATTCACTGATAACTCACACGCGATAAAACTCGTCCTCTAGGGGTAACTTAGAGGTTTAACGGCTTGTTGTACATACTAAGTGCAATCGTGATTCCTACGAAAGTGAGTTAGACTAGGTTAGCTTTGTTTCACTTTTATTTGTTTTGCTCAAGGACAAGCAGAAGAAGATGTGGGGGTGTGATCAGTCACCGATATTGCATATTTATCATCACATTCGCATATTTATTGTTTAATAAAATCTGATTTAATTATCTTTTTTGTCTAAATTGTAGGGTCTTTACTAAAGGAGGAGGAAAAAACAAGCCCAAAGGCCACTAAAGTTCAGATTAAATCAAAATCAAGGATTAGGGCAATTGTCAGCTGAAGATCAGAGCAAATCAGAGAGATAACACCAAATAGAAACTGGTTAAATTCAGATTTTGATGGATCTATTTGGTTAGCTGAAGATCAACAGTGATAAAGATGAATCTAGGGCCCAAACTGAAAATCTATCAAGAGATAAAGGATGTTCGAGAGATCAGAGGCTTGCGCACCCTAGATGTGGCCATCTGGCCACATACAGGCCATGGAAATGCTACAAAGCCGCATTTCTGCCGCATTACAGTTAAGGTACGAGGAGCATTTGCTCACCCTATCTTTAGACGCTCTCCCCCATTACCTTTTTACTATAAATATATGCAAATTAAGAGGCCAGAGAGAACAATTCAGCAGAGAGTATAGGTTAGGTTATTATGTAGTCTATAACTTAGAATTTTTAGTTTTCTTTTATGTAATTTTTATTTCATTTATGTAACTGAAAAAAGAGGAGAGTTTCATGGAGGAATAAAAGTGAAGCTTGTACTGAGGGTGACACCGGTGTAAGTAAGTCTTCTTTTCTTTCATTATTATTTGAATCGAATCAAAGTTTTCATTTCTTTTTTATTCTTATTTTTCTTCTACTTCCCTTTTCTGTATTTGTGAATCCAAATAACTCTGAAAGCCTCGAAGTTGCCTTGCCCTTGCAAGTGTCGTTGATGGATTATGGTGATGGATAGCTATTTCTTTGTTAGTGTAGATTGCTCCTTCATTTCATAGTTTAGAACAAGAGTGGGAAAGAACCCATTTGTCATATTTCGATCGCCTTCAAGCCAAGGTACATCATCGATACGGATCAAAGGTAAGCAGGCGTAGAAGAGGTAAGTGTTTTATTTAGATTTTCTTTATTCTCATTTCTAGGTTTAGAAAACGACTTCAAAAATACCAACTTTTTACTATTTTCACTTTCTTTGTATAAACCTATTTTCTATTTTCTCTACCTTCTCAATCTACCACTTTCTTCTTAACTTAATGATAACTCTTTTTTTCCTTTTGATTATAAGAACAAGAGAAGAATTTTTAACGATCTTTAGTAAACTAAAAGAGATCTTACAATACACTTCTATTGCAAATCCCTCCTTGTCAATTATGACCCGCATAGCCACTTGCTATCATGGTAGTATTGAGAACTTACACATTCTATTCTTCATATCTGAAATTCTGTATTTTTTCCATGCATGTAAAAACTAAATCAATCAATATTTGTCCTGAAATTTGGTCTTCTGTCAAGGAAACGTTTGCACAATTGAACCATATTTGCCCAGCCAATTCGGATACAACTAGTTGTATGTAGGTAATCCAAATTAGGTCTTCATTTCAGCGGTAATCTGTACGAAGGGGCGAGGGAGTGATAGTTCAATGTCGTTGGAGGAACGGAGGTAAGACTCAACGTTCCACAGAAGGTACTGAACTCCTATGCCAGCCTCAGGTTTTGTGCATGGTATGTAATAGAGGACTTAGTCCCCAGCTGTAATATAAATAATACCTGCATCAAGCAGATCAAGGCTATGTTTTAACCCAAGAAGGGCTCCAAGAATACCCATTTGAAAAGGATGGATAAATTTTTACAGGCTGAGCTCGTGATTGATCAAACAGAAGCTGCTGGATATGGAGGAGAGCCTGCTGAAGAATCGCACCAAAAACGCTCGCACGGAGTTATGAAACGTGCTCGACCTAAGTCTACTGAGGCTGGCTCAAGTAAGTAGAGGACACAGCGAGAATCCGTGGCTGAAATTCCTTCCGAGGGAACTTCCTCATTGGCCTTAGACCCAGAGCCGTCCATGAGGCTCCGAAGAGGATGAAGGCTCCAAGGTTCCTTTACTTCTGAGGAGTCATTGAACCAAAGGTCCCGTAGTGGTCACGGTTAAGGCATTGCCGGGGGAAGTCACAGAAAGACAAACTACTGGAGGCGATTCTGTGTCAGCCTCGGTTCCTACTAAGATTGTTCCTTAGAGCTCCTTTCTGAGTCAGAGAATGAACGTTGATCCTACAGACATCCAACTGGGCCCTTCAGTCAGGATGATGTCTTCAGTGGATGTTCTTGAGCAAAGCCCCACTGCTGGAGTTGTTGAGGTCGAACTTCCCACTATCGGAGTTTTGGCTACTTCTGTATCATCCTCGTCTTCGAATGCGAAGCTAGATTACTCGAGAGATGATGATGTTAACTAAGATAATGTGCACCCTTCTCCTGACACTAGCAAATATTCTCACTTGACCAAAGAGGAGATGTAGGTTGCTGATTCGAAAATAGAGCCGCCACTTGGAGAAACTTCTACTGCTGAGGGTATTCTTTTCTACCCCAGTCATCATCTTTTTTTTAGTAAACATTGTTTTGACCTTATTTAGTCAATATTTGTACGGGCTACTAGTACCGCTGAAGGTGACACTTCCTCAAGTATTGCTGAATGACTGGAGAAATGACTTAATCAGAGGGTGCAGAAGTTTTCAAGATCGGCGTTGAGGGGACTCCAGTGGTACATCTGGTGCGACAGGAGGGTCCTCACATTTTGAAGATTTTCCATCTCCCACTCCTTGAATTGGTAATATCTCAACATGTCTTGATATTCCCATTTTTCTAGCACTATTATTAATATTGTTCAGTTAAAATGATTGCAGGAGATACTATACCGATCCAAACAGAGGAGTCTATCATTAGTACCAATATAGGGGATCATTTACCTAAGTCTTAGCAGATAGAGCTCCTGTGGCGAAGTCTACTCTAGAGGTTGCTACCTAAGAAACCATTACAATTCCAGCTTCTAAAACTCTCTTGGTGACCTCAGAAATGAGAGAACTGATGGCCCAGCTTGCGCCTGTACTCTTAAGAGAGACAAATGAATCACCTCCTCCTTATGAAAGAACCACTACCACCATTATGAAAACTGGATCAGGAAGTGCTCTGCCAGTGTCGACACTAGTCACGGATATCATAGAAGTACTCACCCTCGAAATAATAAGGCAATTCTTTATGACAATGAAGTGTTGCATCAAACTGGTACTCTCTGGGTGAAGCCATTTTGAGTTTGTGTGATCCCTTCTTGAGAATCAAATTGAAACTATCAAACAGACTGGAGGTTCTGATCATACGATCGCGTACAAGATGCTAGTAGAGCAGCTGGGTACATATTCGAAGGATCTTAGGAACTAGAGAAAGTCAGTCCGGTCGCTGATGCACAACGAATGTCAGAGGACCTCCGCATCAATCATAAGTGCGAGCGGAAGGGATTGAAAAGCGGATAGCTGAGTGTGCCCGTCATATTGATGATTTCAGGGTCAGCTATCAAAGCTTAATTGAAGACATTCGTCACTCTGAAATAGTTTCCAAAACTGCGGAGGATGTCATTTTAAGTGCTCGTGTGATGATCGCTAAGGCTCGAGTCTTAATTCAAGATCACAAACTAAAACTTACAAATGAGAAGAGAAAGATAGATGCACTTGAGTCCACCAGGCATCGGGTGCAGAAGGAGCTCGATGACCATTCTTCTAAACTAGAAGCTCTTCGAACACAACTGGCTTCAAAGAAATTTTTATCATTTGAGGAGCTGAGGGTTTGGCTCTGATTGAGGTTGAAAGAGCACGCCAAAAGGATATCCAGCGCGTTAAGGACCAAATAAAGTCTCTTGCTAAGCAATATTAACTTTTTCTGTAACTCTATCTTATGAATAAGAGAGTGTTTGTTTCACTTTTATAATTCTGATATAAATAAAAGTGATAATTTTGCCTTTGTCTTATTTTTTATTTTTTTGTGTTTGAAAATCAGACAAACGAAAGCGATTTGAATTTGATTGCTAAAGGTGATAATTAACGTAGCAACTCAAAGTTTGATAATTTCATTAGAAAATTTGAGAAAGTTACTGTCAGAAGTGTGATTTTTAACTTGATAGGATTGAATTCATGATTTGAACAAATTTTGTAGACTTGATATTTTATTGATGAGAATAACAAATGGAGTTTAATCCCCTAGGAATTTATGAAAAAATTTACCATCAGAACTATAATATTAACATGATGGTTTGAATTTGCAGTTTAAGCAAATTGAATTGTCAAAGTTGTAATATTAACTTGACAAGGATATGTGCTAGAGATATAATATTAAGTTACTAGCGAGAAGATCCATTTTTATTGAGAAAACTGAGAAAATCACCATCATAGGTTTAGTCTTAACTTGATAGCAGGAGGAATGCTAGAGGTGTGATATTAACATAGCATTAGATATCTCGGTTTCGATGAGAAAGCCCTAGGAAAGATCATTGTCATAGGTGTGATATTTAACTTAACAATGTAATGGATGCTAGAAGTGTAATATTTTAACTTAGTATCGAAACTCTCGTTTCCGTTGGGAAAATCAAGAAAATCATTGTCATTAGTATAATATTAACTTAACAAGAATTTATATTGTAATATGAGAAATTTTAGTCAAAGGTGTGATATTAACTTAATTGAGAATTTTTGCTATTTGAGCAATTTAGTTGACTTATCATTCTATTGAAGAGAATTGACAAGTTGAAATTTTATCCGCCGGGAAAATTGAGGAAAATCACTGTTAAAGGTATAATGTTAACCTAACAGTATGGTATGCCAAAGGTATAATGTTAACATGACAGATTCGATTTGTGATTATTTCATTGGGGAAACAATTACAACTTTTTGTGGTTGTACCATTCTATAAACGGGAATTGGTAAGGGATTTTGGGGGGAAAGGTGAGATCAGGTCCCTCATGATTTTTAGAAAACTCTCAGCTATTAACGGATTTGATATGCCTTTACCAACTACTGTTTGAGTTGGCTATCCATGCTATTCCCCTCAGCATGAAGGGATGTAGAGGATTTTTCGTTAGGCTTAAATGGCAACTATTTCATCTATCCTTTAGCCATAGGAGGCGTTGGATGTAGTGTTGTGTGCCTCCTGCAAATAAGCTGAGGGCCACAGAGGTAGATATGAATTCCGTGGGGGTTAATCTGAAGATTAGTCTCCTCGTGGAGTCCTTTTTTATTCTCATTTGGTTGCCACATTTTGATATGAATGTGAGAAAATGGAAAAGTTTTACAAAAGATGTGTCGCGAACCTTCTTCAATGAGTTTGGCTTGATAAGCCATCAGATAAACTCATTTGATCCTCCATTAGAGTCGATTGATCACCACATATTAATATAAATGTGAAAATAATGAAAAGTTTTGAAAAGATGCATCACGAACCTTCTCAATGAGTTTGGCTTGATAAGCCATCAGATAAACTCATTCGATCCTCCATGAGAGTTGATCGATCACCACATCTTGATATGAATATAGAAACAGTGAAAAGGTTCTGCAAAGATGCATCACAAATTTTCTTCAATGAGTTGGCTTGATAAGCCATAAGAAAACTCATTCAAGTCCACCATCTGATTGTTCAGATCCTTTGTCATTGGGTCGAGTTTCGATCGATCGAACAAGAGCATGGAGGTATCCTACCATTATATATGGGAAAGTTAAGCTAAACAAGCCATCCTTCTGGATCGAGAGGAATGATCAGAAAGAAGAGAGCCTAAAATTGTTGCTTAGGTATCCTCCACTCAAAATATGACCTATTCTTCTAAGTTGAAGATGAGTGTATGTCTATATACTAGAGAAGAGTGACAAGGTTAAAAACTGACATTTTACTTTGTCTTTTCTTCAATGTTTACATCCTGCATCAGAATGTTAACAATGTTCGGTTGGCTCGGTGTAGAACGACCGTGATGTAATCCATTGAATGAGGAAGCTCTTCTTTGACACTCTTTCAAATCTCTTGGATCTCAAATCTAAATTCATCTGATTAATCAGAGTGAAACTTCGATGGGAGGTGTAGTATTACTTGATCCTGAGAAGGGTGACAAAGCTAAAATCGAAGTTTTTACCTTTTTTTCTTCAATATTAACATCATGCATCACGATGTCAACAATATTCGGCCGGCTCAGTGTTGAATGAGGAAGCTCTTGTTTGGCGCTTTTTCAAACATCTTGGATCTCAAACCCTAATCCATCTAATTGATTAGGGTGAAGCTTCGATTAGAGGTGTAGTGTTAACTTGATCATGAGAAGAGTGACAAAGCTAAAACTAAAGTTTTTAACTTTATTTTTTCAATATTAACATCATGCATCACGACGTCAACAATGTTCGATCGATTCAGTGTCGATCGACCATGATGTGATCCATTGAAAGAGGAATCTCTTGTTTGGCGCTCTTCTAAACATTCTAGATCTCAAACCTAATCCACTGATTGATTAGGGCGAAGCTTCGATCAGAGATGTAGTGTTAACTAGATCATGAGAAGAGTGACCAAGCTAAAACCAAAGTTTTTAACTTTGTTTCTTCGATATTAACATCATGCATCATGATGTCAACAATATTTGGTCTGCTCGACGTTGATCGACCGTGATGTGATCCGTTGAATGAGAAAGCTCTTCTTTGGCGATCTTTCAAACATCTTGGATCTCAACTTCTAATTCATCTGATTGATCAAGGTGAATCTTCGATCAGAGGTATAGTGTTAACTTGATCATGAGAAGAGTTCCTTTAAGGGTAGACTTCTTTAAGAATATGCCATTGATCAGCATCATTAGTGCATCGCCATCCGGAGTTATGAGGTGATATGCTCCATTTGAGGAGACTGACTCTACTACAAATAGTGCTCCCATTTACTTTGAAATTTTTCTTTCATCTTATGTGTCATAACCATGGGTCTTCTAGCAGCTAAGATAAGGTCGCCTTTCTTGAAAACACGTTCTTTGACTTTCTTATTGAAAGTTCTGAAATTTCAAGACTGATAGAGCTCGATTTGCTATTCGGCTTGCAGATGTTTGTTGTCTAATACTTCCAACTCTTGGAGGCCCATTCGATGCTTCTCTTTGTCCGTCATCCTGATTATCAAGGCAACTCGAAGGGATTAGATTTGGATGTCCAATAAAAGTACGCTTCATATTCGTACACCAAGAAAAACGGTATGGCCTTTGTCAGAGTTCTCACTGCTGTGCGGTAAACCCATAAACATTCGTCTAATTTATCGTCCCAGTCACGTTGGCTTTTTGAGACAAACTTCTTGAGTAGCTTTCCAATAGTCTTGTTGAAGGTTTCTGCAAGACCATTGGCAGCTGAATAGTATGTCGTTGATGACAATTTTAGATTCTGAATTTATTATAGAACCTTTGGAATGCTTCGCTGAGAATTGGTATCTATTATCGTGAATAATTCATCGGGGTACACCAAAGCGGTAGAGCATGTGATGCTTGTTGAACTTGATCGTGTTTGATGTCATTACTTCCTTCAGGGGAACAACTTTCACCCATTTAGAGAAGTAATCAGTTATGGCCAAAATGAAGCGATGTCCTTTACATGTTGGAGGGCTGATAGGTCCGATAACATCCATTCTGCACATCTCAAATGGCCATGAAGATGACTTTGAATGAAGATATCCTGGTGCTTGATGGGCAAAGTCATCGTGGCTCTGACATGTGTGGTATCGAGTAGCATAAGCGATGGCGTCAGGGATCATCTTCGGCCAATAGTAGCCAAGTCTTGTAAGCCGGTCTTCGAGCTTAGGTCCGGGTTGGTGAGCTCCACATATACTGTCATGAGCTTCTTTAAGCGCCTCCTGTGCCTCTTTGTGTGAAAGGCATCAGAGTAAGATTCCATCGTATGATTGGTGATACAATGTTCGTGTGATCTCATTGTATTAGAACCATGGAGCTTTCCTTCTGATGGCACTGCCACTTTGAGGTCGTCAGGCAGTATGCCATACAAGATGAAGTTAATGTACGGGAATCATCAATCCTTAGGTTTGAGACTTTTCAAAGTCTCAAGAATCTCTTTAACTTGAAGGTCTTCTCTTAGAGTTTTACTGTCTTCAATGACAATTTTGCAAAAAGTCATGATTGTAGACAGGTACTTTCTATTCTGCTCCGGCTGAAATGTCCCATGAAGCAGCGAGAGATGTCAATGCATCTGCATGCATTTTTTTATGTGATACATGGTCAATGTAGAAGTTTTTAAACTTCTCTGCCATGTCAATGGTCACGTTGTGATAGGGCACTAAGTTTTTATGTCGGACTTCATACTCCCTAGGAACTTGGTTGATGATCAGCTTTGAATTATTGTATGCTTTGAGATTTTTAACTCCAATCTCTTTAGCAAGTTGCATCCTGATCAAGAGAGCAGTATATTTCGAAACGTTGTTCGAACACGGCTCAGTTAATGAGAATGCACAAGGGATCACGTGATTATATGGGAACATGAGTACTCCCCCCACACCTATGATGATATTTCCCTCAAGACTTGTTCTTGATGCACCTTCAAAGAACAGTCGCCACACTTGTTCTTCTAAGGAGACATGTGTCACATTAACTTCTGCAATCTTCTCTGGGAGATCGTTATAAAATTTTGAGCTTCCTGAAACCGAATGATCGGCTAAAAAAATCTGCCATGGCTTGACCTTTGATCGCCTTTTGTGGCATGAATTGCATCTCGTATTGTGAGAACAATATAGCCCATTTTGTTAATCTGCAATTCAGCGAAGATGGTCTTATCATGAGTGATCGTAAGGGATTAACTCTGAAAATGACGTGAATATATTGCCCTACAAGGTAGTGTTGCATCTTCTGGATGGCGAATACTAAGACTAATCATTCCTTCTCGATCAGGTTGTAACAATGCTCCGCTCCAATCATTATTCTATTTAAGTAGTAGATTGCATGTTTATGATTTTAATCATTATTTTAAGCTAGCAAAGCTTCCAGGGAATGATCCATTGCTCGAACATATAACAAGAAATATTTTCTTGATACTGGAGCTACCAGACTAGGAGGGTGTGTGATACTATTTGATCTCTTTAAATGCTTGTTGGCAAGTACTGTCCCAAACGAATGAGATTCCCTTCTTTCTTAATTTGGTGAAGGGTTGGCAGTGCCCTGAAAGATTCGATATAAACCTCTAGATATATGCTAATCGTCGTTGTAAGCCTCTGAGTTCCTTAAGAATTCTCGGAGGTTACATCTCTTAGATGGTGTGGACCTTCTACGGATCCAAGTGAATTCCTTTTGATGTAACGATAAATTTGAGAAATTTGTCACTGGCTATCCCTAGGAAGGACTTGGTTGGGTTCATCTTCAACTGGTGAGCTCGCATAATGTCGAACACTCTTTTCGGATCCATGAGATGAATGACTTTGTTGTGGCTTTTCACAGCAATATCATCGACATAGCATTCTACAGTATTGCATATATGCTCATGGAAGATCACATTCATGACGCATTGATAAGTTACACCAGCATTTTTCAAGCCAAATAGGTATTACTATATAGCAGTATACTCCCAAAGTTGTCCTGAAAGATGTGTATTTTTCATCTTTAGAGTGTATCTTAATTTGATTATACCCTGAGAAACCATCCATGAAAGACATCCTCTCATAATCGCACGCATTGTCAATCATAACATCCATGATCAGGAGAAGAATTCGTCTTTTGGACAAGTGGCATTTAGATCGTGGTAGATGATGCAAATCCGAATCTTTTTATTCTTTTTGGGAACGAGCACTATATTGGCCACCCAATCCAGATGTTGTTCCCCCTGACTAAACCAGAGTTTACGAGCTTCTTGACTTCTGACTCGATCGCTTCCATAATTTAGGGATAAAGCCGTCATTATTGTTGTCTGATTGGCTTGGTGTCTGGATTAATGTTAAGGTGATGCATAGCACTCTAGGGATCCAGCCAAGACATGTCCTCATAATTCCAAGCGAAGACATCTTTATGCTCTTGTATGAGATGTGCTAAGTCTTCTTTCTTGGAAGGTGATAAGCTCTCACTTATGAAAATGGGCTTAGAGTTATCCTCATCTCCAAGATTTATCTGAGTCACTTTATCCTCAGTGGGTGATTCACGTTGTTCAAAACGTATATCTTAAAGAGTATTTAAGTGTTTAATCCATGGATTAGAGTCCGATTGGATCAATTCTTCAAATTTAAAGGTATCTTCTCCGTCATCTTCAAAATGACTGGTTGATACAATATTCACTAAAAGACTTTCGAAGATATCGCCGACACTAACATCTGAGTCTAATGATGATGTTGCTGATGAGCTGTCATAATAGACCTCTTCTTCAGATTCAGAATCTGACGAGACTGGCATAGATACATAACCGAGTCCTCTTCGGGTCTTGTGATAGTAGTTAGGGTCTTTGCCTTTCAGTATAAACGAACAAAGTAATGTTCTCTTTTCTTTGATGAAATTAAGGCTCGATCATTTGGTAAAATCATACCCCCATTCTTTCCATATGTGACATTGGTTATGTCCATAATGAAAGAATTGTGGAGACTCAGAATTACCCCCTGAGCTTTTACAAGCTATGGGCTCAGGCTCAACTCTTCCAGATAGAATTGGCTTTTGACCTTCCTGCTTGGCTGGTACTTCAAAAAGAGTTTTGCACGCATCTCTGATCTTTTAATGTACCATAAGTGATTGGTCACATATATTGCATATATACTATCACATTACCATGTTTACTATCTAATAAATCCTATTAATAAGTCTTATTTTTTCTTTATTAAATACAAGCCCATCGCTAAAAGAAAAGGAAGAGAAACGAGCTCAAAAGCCCATCAAATTCTGATTTAATTCAGAATAAATTCGAAATCAAGAAATCAGGGCAGATCTTAGCAAATTAGAGAGGTTAAAAATTGGTTAAAATGAATCTTCCCAAATCAAGTGGTTAAAACCAAAAATCAAAGGCCATTTTGTCAAATCTAGGAGCTGCAACGGGAAAACCGGCAAGAGATAAAGCCATATCGCTAAAGCAGATAATTCCTCCAACCAGGTGTGGCCACCTAGCCACACCATGGCAGCGAAAACGCAGCCAAAGTCGTGTTTTCGCGGCTTGGTTGAAGTGGTTGGGGGAGCGTTTGTTCCCCCAATCTTCTTACTGTTGGCCCAGAGGCTTTCCACTCTAGTTTTGATGATGATTAACTCATGTAGTTATGTTTACTAATATTCTTATGATGTTTAGTTTCAGATACTTAACCAAGATATTAGTAGGTGATTAGCTTCAACAAAGGTGTTTTGGAGCTTTTCACATGGTGATTCAAGAGCCCGAGCGTCAAAGTTAATATCTAGCACTCGTTGGAGTCAAGCTCGGTGGATCACGTTTGGATCGAGTCGACTTGAAGACAGAGTTCGTGAAGTAGACTTCGGTACATAGTTTAGTTTATGTCTTTAGATCCATTTGTAAAGACTAGATAGTGTGATATGCTCAAGTTAACAACACACACACTTTTCTAGTTTCATGTTTATTGGTTTTCGGTTTTTGATTTAACCGATCTTAGTTTTCATGAATAGATAGAATCAAAACAAATTTACATTATTTTATGTATATTAGATGTGTTCTATATACATGTATGCTTTATATCTTAGACAAACTTAGTTTGATAGTCTATTTCATGTGTTTGGAGTTTCGTGTTTTAACAAAACATATTTTCGGATTTAATATCAAAAACATTGATATATATCTTTATATGTATATTGAAGTATATCCATATACCACATGCTTCAAGTTTTTTCAAATATCATGTTTTTATATTTGGATGAGTTTTGGATAAAACGAATTTTCAATTCAAAAATCTAAGTTTTGGAAAATACGGATTTTAATTTTCGGCAAAATTTTCATAACACAAAAAGAGTTCAAAATGTTTGTAACTTGGTTTGATTTTTACTCAAACAAGTTTGTATATCAAAGTATTATACTGAACTTATTTTTGTGGATTCTTAGAGATTTTATGGGATTTATTTAAGAATTAAAAACCCAGTTTTTCAGTCCCTAAATTGTTTATGCCAGGCCCTGGCGGTCGACCGGACAAGGAGCCGGTCGACCGGACGTGCACGAGACGTGCACAAAGGCCATTGGGTTTGGCCGGTCGACCGTGCGGTCGACCGACTGAAGTCTCCTTACTCTCGAGTAAGGACGGTCGACCGGGCGGTCAACCGTAGGTTGGCAACGGTCAAAAATTCGACCGTTGGCCGGTCGACCGGATGGTCAATTCTGACCATAATTGCTGCCAATGGCTAGTTTTTTCAAAGGGATTATAAAAACCCCATTTGTGAGCTGTTTTGGGTAAGACTTCCAAGAGCAAAAATTCTCCCATTCTCTAGTATTTTTACAAGTTTTAAAAAGAGTTTTAGAGCTTCAAAGATTTGATCTTCAATTATTTTTAAAGTGTTTTTATTTCAAAGAAAATAGTCTTTTGGTAATTGGTTTTTGGTCTAAAAATTCTATATTTATTTGGAGATTTCCCAAGTGATTTTCTTTATTCAAAACACTTTGTTTTTCCACACTTGAGCTATATCATTCTATCCTCTCTATAGGATCTTTGTTTTTGTGGAAAAGAATTGGTTTGTGGTCTTTTGATCACTAAGTTGTAAACCCTCCTACTTTGTGTTATCCCTCTTGTGTAGAGGTTGATTTGTGGAGTGGTGGCTTTGTGCCCTAACCCTCTAGTGAGAGGTTGATTGGTTGTATTGGCTTTGTGCCTATCCCTCATTTGTGAGGTTGATATTGGTGGCTTTGTGCCTAGCTTCTAGTGAGAGGTTGTGTTTGTAATCGAGAGAGGAGTTGTGTACTCCCGGTTATTGTATTGCCCCAAATCCTCAGTGGAGGTTCCTTGTGTGGGAGTCCTGTGTGGACAAGTGGATTGAAAATCCTTCTGTGTGAAGGCGGGGACGTAGAGCTGTGTGCTCGAACCTCGAAACATATTCCTGTGTTTGCGTTTGATCCATTGACTCTTACTCTCTCTCTCTCTCTTTATATTGTGCCTTGCATCATTTCATATTGATCATTCATAATTATATGCTTGGCTTGTTTGTGTGTACCTTACTTGTGCTTGATCACGAGAGCTTCATATAGCACCTCAACTCTTAGTCAGAGGAATCAAGAGGAGTTAGTTCAGAGCCCTTCACCGGGAATTCGGCTACACTCGTTGGCTGCATTAAGTGTAGTTGCAATTAGTTTTTAATTTCCGCATTTAGTTCATTAGATTAGCCGTACACCTATTCACCCCCCTCTAGGTGTACTTTCAATTGGTATCAGAGCCTACACTCCTAATATTTAGTTTAACCACCTAGGAGTGTGATCTTGGTTTTGCTAACCTACATTTGCATTTGCACACATATAGCTTGCATTCATGGATGTTCCTCCCAAGTTTGATATCTCTAGACTTGACATATGGAAGGTTCTTAAGAGTTGTCATTTAAAAGCCCTAGACTTGCATGTTTACCTTGCCATTACCAAGGAGTCCTACCCAAATGATAGCAAGCATATAGAGGCCAATGCAATAGCCCTAAAGGCACTTAGAGCATCTTTTCATAAAGATTATTTACATGTGTTTTCTCACTATGATTCGGCTTTTGCAGTATGGAGCATTTTGACTTCTCCCGAGCTACCAAAGATTATCGATAAGATGAGGAGATCTAGGAGAGACGAGTCTGATGAACGTTGCTACATGGTCCAAGGAATGACTCCATTGAGGTGCAATCAGAACTCAACTAGATGCTAGCTCTATTTCATATTGCAATGAGTGTTTAGAGGCATAAGCCATGAATGATGAACTTACTAAAAATTGTGAAAATTTGATTTCAAAATACAAACTTTTGAAAAAGGAAAGTGTTGGTTTAAAAGAAGAAAATAAAAATTTATCTTCTAAACTTGAGATTGTTTTGCAAGAAAGCGATAAGATTTCAAGTGATAGTGACTCGCTTAAATCCCAACTTGATCTTGCACTTAATGAAAACAAAATTTTGAAAAGTAAAAATGATTATGAACATGTTTTGAAGAAAAATGAGGATTTAACTTCAAAACTTGATTTTGTATTAAAAGAAAATAATTCTTTGAAAAATAAAATAAATTTGATTTCAAAAGAATTGAAAGATTGTTTAAAGAAAAATGTTTCTTTGAAAAATGATTTAGATATCATGTTTGCTATGCTAGTGTAGCGTCACCATTTAGCTCACATATTACATGCTCCACTTTATCTTCAAGTATTAAAAATGATATAAATGTTTTGAAGAAAAGCGTTGATTGTTTGGGCTCCACTTTGAGTCATTGTGCCATGAATCATACACGGTTGGAATCTATGTTTCGAAAGAAATAAGTTCCATCTTTGCATGCACAAAAATCACGGCATACACATGCTCATCATGGTCATACCAATGTATGCTCATGTGTACACATGTACACATTGTGGACATAAGGGCCACTTTACTAAATTTTGCTATGATAAGATACATGTTATAAATTTAGCAACTAAATTTGTTTGGGTTAGGAAAGGAACTAACCCCCATGGACCCAAAAGAGTTTGGGTACCAAAGACCACCCCTATGCTATTTGATGTAGGTGTGGGCTCTCGCATTACGTGAGAGCGATGGTGCCTTGAAGTGGATGCGTTCCGAGTTTTATGAGGACTATTTGGATGCATCACTTTCAAGGGGAGTTTGGTGGGAGGACTACCTTTTTTTGAAGACATGGAGAGTTGCCCTTATTGGTTTGTTAACGATCTCTAACTCTCACTTATTATTTACATGCTTTCATATTATTCATTTTTAGCATGTCTTGATGTTTTATGATTAGTATGTTATATGCCATGAGATTTATATTAGTGATGTACATGTTTAGTTATTTGAGACACCCATGTTTAATATGGATTTATATCTTTGTGTTCTCACATTTGTTTTAACTAATGTGTATGTCCTACACCTAATGCATGTGCATATACATAATGATCATATGTATGTTTATGAGTTTTTGTTTTTATGCTTCATATTTTGATTACATGTTTGGATGTTAGTTTTCATTAAAACTTAGATATATACTTGTACAACTAGTGAGCCACAAATAAACCATTACATGTTTGTGCTTGAACGCTCATTTGTACTCATTAGACATACTAGTATTGTCTAGTTTTGATGATTCATGCATTTAACTTGTATTCCCCATTTTACATGTTTTTCATGTTTATATGTTTAGCTTCATGTATATATTTATTGTGTCTAAACTATTAGATATACATATACATCCTTGAGCCACTTGCGTTCATGCATATATTTTTGTGGACTCGTTATATTTGGATATGTAAGTATACTTTAGTTTGAACATGACATACATATACCTTGGGGATTAAATCGTTTTGATGATTTTCATGTTTTAAGAAATTTTGTATTTGAATTTGATTGCCTATTTTCATGACTATTTCTTTCACACAAAACTTGTACACTCACATTATTTGAGGTTTTCTCATGATTTTGTTTTCATGAGTCCTATATGAGCTTTATATCTTTTGAGTGTCAATTGTTGAGTGATTTTCATGTTTCATGGAATATAATTTTGTTTTATTCCTTACTTGAAGGATTTCGTACTAGTTTACAAATTTTTCTTATAACTGGTTCATATTCTTCATTTTGAAAAAGTTTTCAATTATGCTAAACTATTTTCAAACCTATTTTTGAAAACCCTTTCCATTAAAGGGCGGTTGGTTGGGCGGCCATGCCTTGTATGCTTACTATTGAAAATCCTTTTAAACATGTGCATGAAATGGGTGGAAAGTAATATGAGTTATACACTTAATCTTATTGTGTTTTCAATTGGTATCATTGGATCTTTTCAATTGGTATCACTATTGACATTTTTTTGTATACTCATATATATGTTTTATTTGTGCTTACTATATTTCTATATCTTTGAACACAATTTTGGTTATGCTAAGCTTGATTTCAAATGACTATTATATTTCAATTGATTATGTTTCAATTGATTTCTTATACAAGCTTATGCATCATTTTATTTGGTATTTCATAAAGGTGGAGAAAATTCACATTTCACCTTTCAATTGGTTTTGGTACTCTACTCCCACACTTTATGTTAAAAATGATTAAAAAAAGGATATTGATTCTTTTGATATCATATGCTTTTAATGAAAAATTACTTTCAATTGGTACTAATCTTTACAAATTGGTATCAAGATTATCTATAAATTTACTTAAAATTGGTATGTTTTATTGATATCAAAAATTTTGATTTATTTACTTACAATTGGTATTTAATTGGTATTTACTTACAATTGGTAACAATTGGTATTTAAATCAATATTTGTTTTATGTACCACATTGTGTACTTTCAATTATGTACTTTCAATTGGTATATTTCTTTGATATCATGATGCACTCAAATTGATATTTTTTTCTTACAATTGATATCAAGAAAGTTTTGTTTTGATTTCACCCCTTATTAATAATTTTGTTTAAGACAAAAAGGGGAGAATATTATTTTATTTGACCCCTTTGTTGATGATTGACAAAAAGGGGGAGAAGTATTTGAGTTTATATGCATGAGTTTATATGCATGTTTATTATTTAGTGATTATCTTTCCAATTGGTATTAAGAATTTTGTTTTATTGATTGGTATCAAGAGGTCTTGATTGGTATCAAGAACTTAAGTTTTTTTATTGAAATTTTTATTGGTATCAAGAGTTTAAGAACATGTTATTTTAAAAAAAGAAAAGGAATTTAGTTTAAAAGTTTGGTATCAAGAGCATGTTTATTTCATGTTTGATATCAAGAGCATGTTCATTTCATTGTTTTAGGCATGTTGATGCATATCTATGTTTAGTATTCATTGCATATCTTATTGTTTATTGCTATGCATGAGTTAAGGGGGAGTTTCTTTGAAGCTTAACTTTAATCCACGCATATATAACTCCATGAGTTTTGTCATCATCAAAAAGGGGGAGATTGTTGGCCCAGAGACTTTCCACTCTAGTTTTGATGATGATTAACTCATGTAGTTATGTTTACTAATATTCTTGTGATGTTTAGTTTCAGATACTTAACCAAGATATTAGTAGGTGATTAGCTTCAACAAAGGTGTTTTGGAGCTTTTCACATGGTGATTCACGAGCCCGAGCGTCAAAGTTCATATCTAACACTCGTTGGAGTCAAGCTCGATGGATTACGTTTGGATCGAGTCGGCTTGAAGACGGAGTTCGTCAAGTAGACTTCGGTACATAGTTTAGTTTATGTTTTTAGATCCATTTGTAAAGACTAGATAGTGTGATATGCTCAAGTTCACAATACACACACTTGTTTCTAGTTTCATGTTTATTGGTTTTCAGTTTTTGGTTTAACCGATCTTGGTTTTCATGAATAGATAGAATCAAAACAAATTTACATTATTTTACGTATATTAGATGTGTTCTATATACATGTATGCTTCATGTCTTAGACAAACTTAGTTTAATAGTCTATTTCATGTGTTTGGAGTTTTGTGTTTTAACAAAACATATTTTCGGATTTAATATCAAAAACATTGATATATATCTTTATATGTATATTGGAGTATATTCATATACCACATGCTTCAAGTTGTTTCAAATATCATGTTTTTATATTTGGATGAGTTTTAGACAAAACAAATTTTCAATTCAAAAATTCAAGTTTTGGAAACTACGGATTTTGGTTTTCGGCAAAATTTTCATAACACAAAAAGAGTTCAAAATGTTTGTAACATGGTTTGATTTTTACTCAAATAAGTTTGTATATCAAAGTATTATACTGAACTTATTTTTGTGGATTCTTAGAGATTTTATGGGATTTATTTAAGAATTAAAAACCCAGTTTTTCAGTCCCTAAATTGTTTATGCCAGGCCCTGGGGGTCGACCGGACCAGGAGCCGGTCGACCAGAACGGTCGACCGGACGTGCACAAGACGTGCACAAAAGGCCATTGGGTTTGGCCGGTCGACCGTGCGGTCGACCGACTGAAGTCCCCTTACTCTCGGGTAAGGACGGTCGACTGGGCGGTCGACCGTAGGTTGGCAACGGTCAAAATTCGACTGTTGGCCGGTCGACCGGACGGTCAATTCTGACCATAATTGCTGCCAACGGCTAGTTTTTTCAAAGGAGCTATAAAAACCCCATTTGTGGGCTGTTTTGGGTAAGACTTTCAAGAGCAAAAATTCTCCCATTCTCTAGTATTTTAACAAGTTTTAAAAAGAGTTTTAGAGCTTCAAAGATTTGATCTTCAATTATTTTTAAAATGTTTTTATTTCAAAGAAAATAGTCTTTTGGGAATTGATTTTTAGTCTAAAAATTCTATATTTATTTGAAGATTTTCCAAGTGATTTTCTTTGTTCAAACACTTTGTTTTTCCACACTTGAGCTATATCATTCTATCCTCTCTATAGGATCTTTATTTTTGTGGAAAAGAATTGGTTTGTGGTCTTTTGATCACTAAGTTGTAAACCCTCCTACTTTGTGTTATCCCTCTTGTGTAGAGGTTGATTTATGGAGTGGTGGCTTTGTGCCCTATCCCTCTAGTGAGAGGTTGATTGGTTGTATTGGCTTTGTGCCTATCCCTAATTTGTGAGGTTGACATTGGTGACTTTGTGCCTAGCCTCTAGTGAGAGGTTGTGTTTGTAATCGAGAGAGGAGTTGTGTACTCTCGGTTATTGTATTATCCCAAATCCTCAGTGGAGGTTCCCTGTGTGGGAGTCTTGTGTGGACAAGTGGATTGAAAATCCTTTTGTGTGAAGGCAAGGACGTAGAGCTGTGTGCTCGAACCTCGAATCATATTTGTGTGTTTGCATTTGATCCATTGACTCTTACTCTCTCTTTTTATATTGTGCCTTGCATCATTTCATATTGATCATTCATAATTATATGCTTGGCTTGTTTGTGTGTGCCTCACTTGTGCTTAACCACGAGAACTTCATATAGCACCTCAACTCTTATTCAGAGGAATCAAGAGGAGTTAGTCCAGAGCTCTTCATCGGGAATTCGGCTACACTCGTTGGTTGCATTAAGTGTAGTTGCAATTAGTTTTTAATTTTCACATTTAGTTCATTAGATTAGCCGTATACCTATTCACCCCTCTCTAGGTGTACTTTCACTTACACCCTCTCCTTTCTGGTTTTTCCGTATAAATACCATTTTCGACAGAGAAGAAGGGAGCGAAGTCTAGGATTAGAATTCTTGTTCATTCTTTAGAGTTTTAGAAGTATTGTTAGATAGTTCAGAAAAGTTATATCTTCTTTTTATTTTTTAGTTTAGACCAGCAAAGGGATAAGAGTGAAATAGAGTGTGTAATTCATCTTTGAAGTGACAATCAAAGGAGTTTCAACTTACTTATTCAACTCGACTCAAATTCGGTATGTTTATGTTTGATTTTCATTCTCTTGTTTGTTTTTGTTTCATCATGAGTAGCTAAATCATCTTCTGGGCTTACTAATTAATCTCTTCTACCTCCTCTCTCTTGATTGATTCTTATGAAAGCAACTCTTTTGAATCAGAAAAATACCTGAGTGAAATTTCGTTCTTGAAAGCACATAAGGATGTCTTTATTTAAACTTAGACTTTCAAAGCACAAATCTTTTTAAACTGTTTTTATTCTATACTTGCTTCTTCGCGCTTGATGGTTTAACATTCTCTTTTTAATGATGTGTTAAGAAAGGGCTTAAGATTTAAACCAAACCATCTTAATTATTTTACCTGGACATTAAAAGAAACTAAAGGTTTTTGTATATGATAAAAGTAATGCACCCAAATGTTTTTGAGATAAGTACATAGTTGAGTAGAAATTAGTGAGCTCGGATCTTTTTTCATAATTTAAATCACATCACTCTCAAATCATTTTCTAAAAGATCATCTTCTCCAAAGTCTTTTCCAAATTTTAAATTTTTTTAAATCACTTTCCTTCTCTTCATTCTCTTTTCAGCTAAAAACAAACACCATTCTTTACCTTCTAAACAAAAACACAGAAAAGTTTAGCTAGACGGTAATTCTTATCACTTTCATTTCACAATCAATTTTTGGCGCCGTTGCCGGGGAGGGAACAGTGTAATTATTTTCTAACAAGTTTGGTGTCTTATTTCAGGGACGTCAAGATTTAGATTTAGCACTCAAGCTTTACAAGAGAAGACTTGCTATTTTGTGCCCCTACTCTCAAAAATAGGAAACAGAATTTCAAAAAATTGCAGCGCAAGTTTGAAAATTTGTGGACTACTAAAAAACTCTTTTTTCCAGGACATTTTGCTCGCAAAAATAAAGCTTTTGTGTGTTATTATTCTTACTATATCTTATATTCACAATCCTTATTTTTAATCTAACAGTAATCTGAGTGATTGTTAATTGCTTAAAAACGTTTAGACTTGCATTCTAGGCATTTGTCTAATTACGTTTATTTTACAATTACTGTTGAAGATAGCTGGAGATAAGGTACGTTTGCATATCATATAGTTTAGAAAATATTCTTGGGTGTTACTTTGAATGTTACTTTTCTATATCTTGCACACTTTGCACAATCAATTCTAAGGGCAAAACTCAAATCAAGATAAGGTGGGAAAGTCATTATCCTTCCTTAGCTCACAAATCATCTCCAAGCACGCACAACCTAAGCCTAAGTAAATTCCGATAGATGTTAGCCTTAGGGACATCTCGAACTCACTAGAAGATTATCTTAAGGGAGAAGGTGTTAGAATTTGACTCCTGCCAAATCAGTGTCCAGGAAAGGGATTGAGGGGCGAAACCCCGAAGGCTGATGGTTTGGCTTAATTAGGCTCGTCACTTTTGCGCAGATACCTCCCACCAATTTTGCCCTGTCCTGGCTGATTAGCTTGTAGTCAAAGTCTGCATTATGCCTCCTGTGGACAATCAACCAGTTAGGAGTTGTCTAGGTTAAGCTTACCTTAGACTAGTCGTGGTTGTTTTCTCTTGTTGACTATTGGTGAACTTGTTTGTGATTGTATTTGTGTATGCAAGTGTGGTCAAGAGACCCTAATTCATCTAGGTTGATTAGAAACACATCACCACCCAAGTTTGAACCAAGACCAGATCCGGTTATGGCTCAACCGACATCTTTGCAGGATAGATTCTATCCCATTAGAACCTCACTTCCATCTTGCATCCAACTTCCATCGGTTAGTGAATATAATTTTGAGCTCAAGCTTCAGTTCATCAACACACTCCCCAAGTTTCATGGCTTAGAGTCTGAACGTGCTTATTTCTTCATAAGAGAATTTGAGGAAGTATGTCTAATGATGAAAATCTCACACCCTGTAGATGATGCTATTAGGTTGAGATTTGTCTCTTTCGCTCTTAAGGACTTGTCAAGAAATAGCTTTACAGCTTAGCGGCCAACTCTATCTCATCTGGGGATGGTTTCATCAAGGTCTTCTTGAAGAAATTCTATCCAATTCATAAGACATATCTCATTAGGAAGAACATCATATAATTCAAGTAAGAACCTAGTGAACCATTTTGGAGGTACTTTGAACGCTTTAAAGACCTCCTTATCCAATGTCCTCATCATGGAATTGTGAAATAGTGACAATACCAAATTTTTTATGATAGTTTAGACTACTCAACCAAGACCCTCTTAGAAAGCATGTACCAAGGGGGATTCTTGCAGAAGGATAAAAATGAAGGATGGGATTTATATGAGAATCTAGCTGAAAAGACCATCCAATGGGAACCTACTAATGAAACCTCGAGGAACTCAAAATCCATCTCTTCAAAAGGAGGTCTCCATTTTATTGAATCATCTACAGCTAACGAGGCTAAGTTAGCTAACCTAGCGAAAAGGCTGGAAGCTTTAGAAACTAAGGAACCAAGTCCAGTCAATCAAGTCAGCCCAAACCAATTTTCAACCCCGGATTGTACTTACTGTTAAGCCATGAATCATGTGTTTGAGTAGTGTCATGTGTTTCAAGCTCAACAATACTTTTTAGAACTGATGAATGCGGCCTTTTCAAGGCCGAACAATAATTCTTATGCACCAATGTACAATCCTAGCTGGAGAAATCACCCGAATTTCTCATGGAGCCAAAATAACAAAGACCACTCATGGTCAAATCATGCAAGCCACTTCCATCATGCCAATAATTCTTCCAATCATCAACCCAACTTTTCCAATTTCCATTATAATTCTCCAACTATCCACCTAACTTTTTAAACTATCAACAAAACTTTTTCAACCAAGCTCCACAATCTTCCTTCTAGAATCCTCAACTAGAAAGTAGAATGACTGACTTTGAGAGAAACATGGAAAGATACATGAAGAACCAAGATTCTCTCTTGCAAACTATAAAGAGGCTAGAGGTTCAAATGAGCCAATTAGCCACTCCACTGAATGAGAGACAAAAGGGTACCTTGCCTAGTCAGCCAATAATGAATCCTAGGAATTCTCAACAAGCTCATTTGGCTGAGGATCAATCATTGAATCAATGTAATGTTGTTCATACATTGAGGTCAGGAAAGAAAGTTGATAATCAAGTGTCAACACCATCTAATCTCATTCAGCACAACCACAATCAAGCATCCACCTCATCTAATTTCAATCCTTCCAAATTTGACAAATCTGAAACAGATAAGTCAACTAGTCAGGTGATCCAGCCTATAGCACCATTTTCTAATAGGCTGTAAATAACAAGCAAAATCCACACATGGATAAGATAATTGAGATATTTAATCAAGTGAAGATAAATGTGCCACTTCTTGATGTCATCCAACAAGTTCCATCCTATGCTAAGTTTCTTAAGGACATGTGCACCAAGAAGAGAAAGACTAATATACCCAAAAAGGTCTTCTTAGCCACTAATATAGTGAGCTACTGTCGGGTCCGATCCCTGTCAAGTACAGGGATCCAGGTAGTCCCACTATTGCCTACACCATAGGACAAGCCGAGATTAGTCGTGCACTTCTTGACTTGAGGACAAGTATCAACTTGTTTCCATTCTCAGTTTATCAACAAGTCGGGTTGGGCGATCTTAGTCCAACTCAAGTCACTATCCAACTGGCTGACCGTTCAGTGAAAGTTTCAAAAGGAAAAATTAATGTTGTCCTTATCCTGGTCAGGGAGTTTATTTATCCCATTGATTTCATAGTTCTAGAGACACAACATGTTTCCAATCCTAGGGCTCAAACTCCTGTTATCGTAGGGCGACCATTCCTTACTACTGCCAATTTCATCATCATTATAGGAATGGGTCCATGAGATTAACCTTTGGGGATAAGACTAGAGAAGTCAATGTCTTCAATCTAGGAAAACAACCCCGTGATATTACCAAACATTTGAAGTCAACCTCATTGAGAACTTAACAAGTGAACACAGGAAAGAATTAGAACTATAAACTGAGTGTGACTTCGGGTTAGAGTCTGACGACTTCAATCTTGATCAGGTTGTTGAGTCTGCTGTGAATTGGGCCTCTAACCCTATTTCACCAAATATGGAGCTAACAAATGTGACTCATCCTTCCAGTAAGCCTTCCGCTTCCTTAGAATTGAAAGCCTTACCTGCGCATCTCAAGTACGTTTATCTAGGCGAACAAGAGACTTTCCTGTCATCATTGACTCACATTTAAATGACGGGCAAGAAGATCTTAAAGCAATTCTAAGAAAACATAAGAAAGCCATTGGTTGAACTATGACTGATATAAAGGGATTTAGTCCAACTATAGTTCAACATCGCATTCATCTCAATGAATATGCAACACCTAAAAGAGACCCGCAGTGTAGGTTAAACCCTATAATGCAAGAGGCTGTTCATGCTGAAATTGTGAAACTCTTAAACATTGAGATAATCAATCCCATTTCTGATAGCCAATGGGTCAGTCCTGTTCATGCAGTTCCAAAAAAATCAGGTTTCACCGTAGTGGAAAAAGAGAATAAAGAGTTGGTCCAAACTCGACTTCTCACGAAGATTCGAGTTTGCATTGACTATAGGAAGCTTAATGTTGTAACTCGTAAGGACCATTTTTCACTTCCCTTCATTGATCAAATGCTTGAACGTTTGGCGGGCCATGAGTATTACTTTTTCTTGGACGGTTACTCGGGGTATAATCAGATTCCTATTGCTCCTGAGGACCAAGAAGAGACTACGTTCACATGTCCATTTAGGACATTTGCTTATCGTCAAATGCCTTTCAACTTGTGCAATGTCCCAGCAACGTTTCAACGTTGCATGTTGAGTCTTTTTTCTAATATGGTAGAACGATTCTTAGAAATCTTCATGGATGATTTTTTCATCTACGGAGATTTATGTCTCTACCATTTAGAACATGTCCTCTAACGTTGTGCTGAAAAAAATCAGACACTAAACTAAGAGAAATGCCACTTCATGGTAAGACATGGAATTGTCCTGGGTCATGAAATCTCCAAGAAGGAATTGAAGTAGATAGAACCAAGATTGAGGTTATTGCTAAGCTTCCTATGCCCAAATGCGTGAAGGATATTCGATTTTTCTTAGGACACGCCGGTTTTTACCGAAAATTTATCAAGGATTTTAACAAGATTGCTAGACCCTTAACTAATCTGGTTTTTACCGAAAATTTATCAAGGATTTTAACAAGATTGCTAGACCCTTAACTAATCTGTTAGCTAAGGATATGTCCTTCACTTTCGATGCTGAATGTATGAATTCTTAGGACAAGCTTAAGAGAAAGCTTATTTCTGCACCAATCATATCTGCACCGGATTGGTCTAAGCCGTTCAAAATCATGTGCAACACTTCTGATTCTGCCATAGGCGCTGTCCTAGGACAGCGCATTGATCATAAGCAGCACGTGATTTACTATTCTAGTAGGACTTTCAATGCTTAATTGAACTATACTACTACTGAGAAGGAATTCTTGGCAGTAGTGTTTGCCTTAGAGAAATTTCGTCCCTACCTACTAGGGTCCAAAACCACCATTTTTATCGATCATTTTGTGCTTAGGTACCTCATGATGAAGAAGGATGCCAAGGCCCGACTCATTCGTTGGATCCTCCTTCTTCAAGAATTTGATCTCGAGATTCGAGATAAGAAAGGCATAGAAAATATCGTTGTTGACCGTCTCTTGCGAATCCCAAATTTTCCAAGCAACGAATTGCCCATAAATGTGGATTATCCTGATGAAAGCCTCTTAGCTATCTTTAGGGAACTATGGTTTGCTAATATAGTGAATTACTTAGTCACAAACTAAACTCTATCTCATTGGTCTAAAAATAATATATACCGGATCTTATTCCAAGTCCGGTATTTCTTTGGGAGGAACCGTATCTTTTTAAGTATTGTTCTGATCAAATTATTAGGAGATGCATTCCCGATGAAGAGGTTAAGAGTGTTTTATCCTTCTGTCATGAACTTTATGCGGTGGACACTTTGGTCCCTGCAAAACTGCTGAAAAGGTGCTACAAAGTGGATTCTATTGGCCCACTTTGTTCAAAGATGCTTATAAATTTTACAAGACGTGCCCTAGATGCTAGATGGTGGGAAGGATCAAAATAAGATATGATGCCCCTCAGCGCAGTTCTAGAAAGAGAACTCTTTGATGTTTGGGGCATCAACTTTATGGGTCTATTTCCTAACTTATTTGGAAACCAATACATATTGGTTGCTGTGGACTATGTGTCCAAGTGGGTAGAAGCCATTCCTAGTAGAACTAATAATAACAAAGTTTTTATAAAGTTTTTGAAAGAGAACATTTTCTCACGCTTCGGAACCCCTCATACTATCATCAGTGATAATGGTACTCACTTTTGCAATAGATCCTTTGAAGCTCTTATGCGAAAGTATACCATAACTCACAAGTTGTCCATACCTTATCATCCTGAAACTAGTGAGCAGGTTGAGGTCTCCAATAGTCAAATCAAGCTTATTTTAGAGAAGACTGTGAACCAAAATCGGAAAGATTGGTCCCCAAACTTGTAGACGCTCTATGGGCCTACAGGACCGCTTTCAAGACGATTCTAGGGATGTCACCTTATAGGTTAGTCTTTGGGAAGGCTTCTCACCTACCCGTTAAGTTAGAGCACTGGGCCTTATGGGCAATCAAGCAGTTGAATTTCGACTTGACTAAAGTCGGTGACCTTCAAAAATTACAAATTTCTGAATTAGAGGAGTTGAGAAATGAGGCCTATGAAAATGCTAAGATCACTAAAGATAGAGTTAAGATTTTTCAGGATAAACACATCATAAGAAAAACTTTTATCCCTGAACAAAAGTCTTACTCTATAATTCTAGGCTTCATCTTTTTCAAGAAAAATTAAAATCAAGATGGACTGGGCTAATCATTGTAAAAACCGTGTTTCCACACGGTACTGTAGAGATCAGTTACACCAAGAATGAAAATGACTTTAAGGTAAATGGTCAACGCCTTAAACCTTTCTTGGAATCGGTGCCAGTAAATGAAACGGCTGTGAGTCTTTTTGACCCAGTGCATCAGTAACTTTCCTCTTTTCCATTTTATTTCATGCATCTATACATTTCTTTCATACATTGGGGATAATGTATGAGATAAGTATAGGGGGAGCTTTAACATGACTAATATAACTTAAAAAACAAAGAAATATATATATATATATAAAAACTTTTTGAAAGGTAAGAACAATATTTTGATATATTTTTTGTAAGAAATTAAGTCAATTTTAAGGAATAGGAAAATCATAATTAGGACTTCTTATACTTGATCCAAATAAGATAACTTGTTTGAGTTTTAGGGTTAGGAAAGAATTGATGAAAGTAATTTAGTCTTGATTTTTACTTTGAAAAACTATGCACACTTTATACACTTACACACTTAGGGTTCAAAGACAAAAATTCTTATGCCTTATAAAAAAAAGAGAATATACATACATACATACATATATATATATATATATATATATATATATATATATATATATATATATATATATATATATATATATATATATATATATATATATATATATGCAAATCTAATTATTGATTAGCTAGGTGTTTTAGCCTAAGCAAGCTTTGGTATTTATGTAAAACATAATTAGATAAGTTTGAAAAATATATATATATATATCCTCTGATTAAGCTGGGGATCTGTGCCTCACGAAGCACAAGTATTCACGCTTAAAAGGGCACATTTTATAAATAAAAACCCTTGATTTGTGGGCCTTATCTGCTCGAATGTTTAAGTCCTTACATGTATTTTCTCACCTGGTGCCCTAAGACTGTCCAGTTTGGATGTCACTGACTAAAGGCTCGTTACATGGGCAGATTAGAAAGCCTAATGAAATTAAGGAATAAATACCACTAAAAATAAATATAAATAAGGCATAGGAGTTAATGTTAAAGAACTCTTAGTCAAACTTCACAGTTACGATGGTGCATATGACTAAGGGTAAAGTAATAGACTAGCTGAGAAATACAATTTGACTCCTTACTTTGATTGATGACATGCTTTTGAATAGAGACTACGTTTAGGAATGAAAAGTTTGATATTCTTATAATTTATAGATTACTTGAACTCTTACAAATATACTTCAAATATTTTCTCTCTTTTCAAAATACTTTTCGAAAATACTAACATTTTTTCGTTTTCTTTATGGATTTTGTAGGTACAATCTACTGAAAATTTTCATAAGACAAAACTCGTCCTCTAGGGGTAACCTAGAGATTTAACGGATTGTTGCACATGCTCAGTGCAATCGAATGACCTGCGAAAGTGGTCTAATAATTGATTAGGATTAGTTTTGATGTTTTGCACGAAGGCGAGTAAAAGATAAGTGTAGGGGTGTGATAGGTCACATATATTGCATATATATTGTCACATTACCATGTTTATTATCTGATAAATTCTATTAATAAGTCTTATTTTTCTTTATTAAATACAGGCCAATCGCTAAAAGAAAAGGAAGAGAAACGAGCCCAAAAGCCCATCAAATTCTGATTTAATTCAGAATAAATTCAAAATCAAGAAATCAGGGCAGATCTTGGCAAATTAGAGAGGTTAAAAACCGATTAAAATGAATCTTCTCAAATCAAGTAGTTAAAGCCAAAATTCAAAGGTCGTTTCGTCAAATCCAGGAGCTGCAACAAGAAAACCAGCAGGAGATAAAGTCATATCGCTAAAGTAGAGAATTCCTCCAACCAGGTGTGGCCGCGTTTCCGCGACTTGGTTGAAGTGGTTGGGGAGCGTTTGCTCCCCCAATCTTCTTACGCCCTCTCCCTTCTGATTTTTCTCTCTAAATACCATTTTCGACAGAGAAGAAGGGAGCGAAGACTAGGATTAGAATTCTTGTTCATTCTTTAAGGGTTTTAGGAGTATTGTTAGATAGTTCAGAAAAGTTGTATCTCCTCTTTATTTTTCAGTTTAGACCAGCAAAGCGAGAAGAGTGGAATTGAGTATGTAATTCATCTTTGAAGTGACAATCAAAGAAGCTTCAACTCGCTTATTCAACTCGACTCAAATTTGGTATGTATATGTTTGACTTTCATTCTCTTGTTTGTTTTTGTTTCATCATGAGTAGCTAAATCATCTTCTGGGCTCACTAATTAATCTCTTCTACTTACTCTCTCTTGATTGATTTTTATGAAAGCAACTCTTTTGAATCAGAAAAATACCTGAGTTAAACTTCGTCTTGAAAGCACATGAGGATGTCTTTATTTTAAACTTGGACTTTCAAAGCACAAATCTTTTAAACTGTTTTTATTCCATACTTGCTTTTTCGCGCTTAATGGTTTAACATTCTCTTTTTAATGATGTGTTAAGAAAGGGCTTAAGATTTAAACCAAACCATCTTATCTGTTTTACTTAGACATTAAAAGAAACTAAAGGTTTTTGCCCATGATAAAATGATGTACCCAAATGTTCTTGAGATAAGTACGTATTTGAGTAGAAATTAGTAAGTCCAGATCCTTTTTCATAATTTAAATCACATCACTCTCAAATCATTTTCTAAAAGATCATCTTCTCCAAGGCCTTTTTCAAATTTCAAAATTTTCTTTAAATCACTTTCCTTCTCTCTATTCTCTTTTCAACTAAAAAACAAACACCATTCTTTGCCCTCTAAACAAAAACACCAAAAAGCTTTCATCATATTCCTCCTCGTGGACACGACCGTTAACCCAAAGCTAGACGGTAATTCTTATCACTTTCATTTCACGATTTATAAGGGAAGACTTTATTAGTGTACGCAATGATGTAAGGGCATTCATTGCTGACCAAGGGTCACTGTCTATGTAAGTACTAGCGTCTGACAATACAGAATCAGAAGCAAATACAAAAAAGCAAGCCAAATCTAAATTTTTATTGATAAACCAATCGCCTTCAACATGAGTGGCGGTATTAAAATCGAGCTTATCAATGCTCGTTACAAGGAGATTTATTTTTCAGAGACACTCTTCTTCTTCTGGCTTTGTATGAGCTTCATTGCGAGGGTCGTGTTCTTCTGGGTGTGAATTCTCATCAGTCTCAAGAGAATCTTGATGAAAGAATGAATCGGTGAAATAATTCTCAACTCTTTTGAATGGGTGTCGTTCAGCAATCAATGTTCTAACTTTTTCATCTTCATCAATGTATTTCATCACTTGATGAAGAGTGGATGGGATGATGGAGTTGCAGTAAATCCAAGGTCATCCCAGGAGCAAGTTGTACGAGGTATCGGCGTCAATGACATAGCATGTCACCTCGGATCTCAGCTCCCTAATTTGATATCTGAGTTTGATTTTCTCCATCGGGTGCGTATCATTGGCATTGAAACTATAGATGGCTGTCTAAGTGGCGCTTGATCTGTGGGTGAGGATCTCCAAATGTTGCATGACCCTGCGGGGTATAATGCTCAATGCGGATTCTAGATCAACCTAAATACGACTCACTTCAGATGATACAATATACCCTATATAATATAGGGGTCTATAATGTTTCCCTTTACTTGCATGTCTTCTCGGGTGGGTGAAGATGATGCAGGAAAACTGTTTCGAGGTGTGGTGGTAATGATTGTCGTCTTCCTCTCCACATATAGCAGAAATTTGGGTCATAAAAACCTCTGCATCTGCTAATGCTTCTCGTAAGGCATCCTTTGTAGACTTGGAAAGCCTCAGGAGTTCATAAAGAATGATTCGAGCAAAGATGTTGATGGTCTCATATTACCTTTTTGGAGAGATTTAACATAACGAAGCTCTTTCTATTTTTTAACAGATGATTACATGGACTGCTCCATTATCTCCTCAGCTGGAAAGAGGAGTCTACCATCAGCTCGTCGTACTGTTTCAAGTACTGCTTACCAGATCGAGTCTTCAATATGGGAGGTGCGCGCATGTGTTAGCAGCAAAGACAGCCTCCTTTTATCTTGAACTAGTGAAGGAGGCGACATCTTTTTGGTCTCTCTTGTAGAGATACCTACCACATTGTTTGAGGATACTTGGGTCTTGCCTTTGGGCTTCCTATTTGTGACAGTCGTCCACTGCTGGCTTTCAATAATGTCAGGATGAATCCACATTGTCTCTCCTCGAGGAGTAGGAATAGGTGTAATACCTTTCTCCTTTTGGATATGAGGATCAGTGTTGACCACTCTTAGTTCTCCTTTCGGGACGAGAACCACTCTGGTTGGCGCTGGCGAGAGATCCTGGCCAAATAGAATAGGTGATGTAGCTGTCATGTTGGCAGCTACCATTTTCTGCTCTGGACAGAGCTTAAGTATCTCTACATAAATCAGAGCCTAAGAATATCCTTGAAGATGTAGCAATTCTTGATAGGGTGTCCCAGCATCCTTTGATATAAACAGTAGTTAGGATCATCAGTCTTCTCCACCTCGACAATTTGAGTTTGTTACTCTTTTGGAGTAACTTAAATAAAGAGACCACGTACTCATCCTTAAAGGAATATAGTTTATTGGCACTTGTTTGACCAGGAGCCATACCACCTCTGACTGACTGGATCTTCAAAGGTGACTTGACCTCCGTTGCCAAAATATCTCTTCTCCTTGGTTTAGACGACGACTTTGGAGCACGCCATGTTGGTTTGTCGGGTCTTGATTTGTTATCTTTTTTTCTCAGCTCTGACCCTGACGATAATTTCTTCTGCTAGTTCGTCTTGTAGAACCAACTGCTTACAAGTGCAGCATTCTGCCAATCCCATTTGAGCGAGGAAAGCAATTTGCAGAATGTGGTGAGATGTCTCGACTAGTGTGGACTAGGTCAGCCGCTGGGACAACGGAGTGCCATGCTCCAAATCTTTCAATGAAAGTCTTAATCGACTCTCCTTTCTTTTGCTTGGTTGCAAGACGAGTTGGCACCGAAATTTCTATATTGTCTTCAAAGAAACAAGTCAAAAATAACTTCTCAAGGTCGGCCTATGACTTGACCGAGTCGGTAGGAAGTTTCATGAACCATTCAAAGGTGACCCTCTTAAGAATACCAATGAATAAACAAGCCATAATGGCATGTTTGATACTACATTCCGAGTTTGGGACTTGAAATAATATATGTCTTAGTTCGGCGACCCTTTACCGTCGAAAGTATGGAGGGTTGGTGCTTTGAACTAGGGAGGGTAAGGAGTTGTATCCTATTCTGTTGGGTAGGGCTAGATTATCCCACATCTTGAAGACCGCCTTGGGTTGTTAGGGCTTCGAGACATTGCTCCAATTTACTCATCCTCTTGGAATGACTGCTTCCATTATCTGAGTTATCCTCCTCTTTAGATGAAGATTTGGGTGGCTCGGAGTTGGATTGCTCTTCACACTCAGTGTTTGCAGTAGCTGAGCTCTCCCTTTCCTTCCTTTTGTCTTTGGACTTCTTGGAAGGAGTTCTGCCTTTCGTTTTTTTCTCCTTAAGCAGTTGTGAAAGTATTTGCTTAAGGTTATCGATAGATTCTTACTGAGCTCGAATCATCTCGAGTTGTTCCCTTTTGAGTCGAGCCTACTCTTCAAATTTCCTGGCCACTTCCTCAGGAGTTTCTGCCCATGTAAGCAAAGGTTGTTATCTTCGAATTAAAATTCGAAGACTGGGATTCAACGATGGTAGAGTGCTCATCATTTACCTCAATTCTCCTGGCCAATAGACTGTAGTTGACTGGGGCAATTGTTCCTATACAGGTCCGAGTATGTCGGTAGACCCTTCAAGTTCAACAAGAATGTCCTTCAAACCTGGAGATCGGTCAACATCCGACTCCTCTGAACTGACAGCCAATTGCTTCCCTTGGACTTGCTTCGTGTGGAACTCGGCCCCACCAGGTTTACAGTTATTTCTGGACACTCAACATCAGAGAATGATTTCTTCTTCTGGGATCATCGTCTCTTGGCTAAATTTAAAGCCAATGACAACCGGCTGAAAATTGAGGGCTTGATTATCTGAAAG
Organism: Agave tequilana; assembly: GCA_038442645.1. Classification (NCBI taxonomy): domain Eukaryota; kingdom Viridiplantae; phylum Streptophyta; class Magnoliopsida; order Asparagales; family Asparagaceae; genus Agave; species Agave tequilana. Next base: position 6,692 of record JAVJIF010015276.1, on the reverse strand, counting down.
CCGCAATGACAATCAGAAAGTACTGTTGAGATGAGCCCTCACAGTGACAATGATGAGTGATTTGATGAACACTCCTTTTCCTTGTTGGCAGTTTCTTAAGTCTGTCATCGGGACATCTGAGAAACTAGCCTTAACCCCTGGGGGTGAGGGCTTTTTGGCTTTTTATGCCGTGCAGACATGCAATTCTGAATGCGGGTCTCGCATTGCTTTATTGAGACGTGGACCCTACGTAGTGTTGGAAAGCGGACATCCAGCGTTGGCTTAATATGTCTAAGAATGCGAGTCTCGCATTTAGAATTAGAAATGCGGGAGTCGTGTTTGAAAATAAGCAGATCGCAGGTCTCGCATTTTGAAGTAGGTGGAACGTGGGTCTCGCGTTTGACACGGACCTCGCGATATTGAAGAATGCGGGACTCGTGTTATAGAGCAGAAACGTGATCCTCATGTTGCTTGAAAGAAACGCGGGTATGAACATCACGTTCTGAATCTACAGAAAGGTCTCTCTTCAGAATTTTCAATCTGTTGTCGACGAGCACAATGCCTTCGTCGACGCTCAGCATTCCAGTTGAATCATAAGGGTTATGGGGAACCCTCGGCAACCTGAAATTGTAGAGTTTGGGGAGATAGTGATGGCGGAATTGATCTTCACCATCGCTAGGATCGTATCCGACACATTAGTCCTACGGGCCTCTTGAGAGACATTGAGGCGGACAGCATGGGCTGCACGAGAGGTTTTCAGAATCTGGTTAGAAGTGACACCGCTTGCACTGTAATCAGTGGTGTAGGCCACTTTGGGAGAAATCTCTGAAGAGATTTGAGAGCGAGTCCCAAAAGAGACTTTGCAGTACCGCCGCATTGTCTTGAGACTGGCAGAGCCTGAGGAAAGAAATTTCTCAAACTTTCCTTAGTCGAATTCAACGACGAGGGATTCCACTGTTTTTTCGAGAAGCTGGACTTCAGCTTGCGCCACGACGTTCTCATCAATAAAGAATAAAGTCTCCAGTGAAGTCATCATCTTTTGTTCGGTCGGAAAGAATGGTGCGAAGTAAAATTTTGTTTGAGTGGATGAAAGACTACAATGGAATGATTCCCGATTACAAAAGAGAAAAAATAACTGATTCTCTCCTTTATTTAAGACTGGGTTCTTCTGCGTGGCGATGGAGAGTGATTCTTGTTCTCTATTGACCGGCTAAATGACAAGATTTTCTTTGAGATGCTCTCGACAAGTAATCAGAAAGGAGCACTATTTTTAACACACTAAGTGTTTAAAGCCCACTGATTTCTCCTTTTCTCTCTCCCTGGACCTTTTAAAAAAATGCAAAGGAAACAAGAAGCTTTAACTTGAGAATTCTCAGCTCTTAAACTTCAAAAGTGTCTCTTTCTTTTCTATGACGTCCCCAAAGTCCTCCCCCAGTCATAGCTGTTTAGGCTATTTATAGGGATTCTTAAGGTATAATTATCCCCTAAAATTCTTCCATAATGGGGATTAACTCTCCTATTATGTGGAAAATTAATTGACCTAATAATGGGGATCAGTTATAATATAAATGCGGGTTTTGCACTGGACGCGGACCTTGCGTTGTTTGCTGTAGACGCGGACGTCTCAGTTAAAACGCGGAGTTGCTCAGATCAGCATGAGGCGCAAGACGCAGAGTTGCTCATACCCACATTTGAAGCGAAACGAAGAGTTGCTCATACCTGCGCTTGAAGTAGGATGCCGAGTTGCTTAGACTCGCGTAAGATGCGGAGTCATTCAGACTGCGTTTGAAGTGGGACATGGAGTTACTCAGACTCGCGTGAGACGCGGAGTTCCTCAGACCCGCGTCAGAAGTCTCTGTTTTTCTTTAGACGCGAGGTCCGCGTTTTAGTTGAAACGTGACCTCACATTGAAGTGAGGTCTGCGTCTGATGACCAGTTCTTAATGATTTTTAGACATCCTATAGAGATACAAATACACACTCCATGAAAATACAAATATAGTCTCAAAAATACAAATACACCGCTCAAAGCGGGTAGCATACATAAAGTAAGAATCACTCGCCTATAAATTTCAGAACCATAAAATCCTAGAATTTCAGAAATATAAGCACGTGCTTGCATAACCAATTAGTGAGAGAGAGGAGGAGGAGAGAATAAAGGAGAGAGAATTAAGAGAGAAGGAAGGTCACAGCCTGGATGGATATGACCTGAGCCCAGGGCCAAGTGAGCCCAGAGCCGGCCGGAGTTGGCCGCGTGCGGCCAGGAGGTAGCAGCGTGCTGGCCAGCTGGATGAGGGAAAGTTGGAGGGGAGGTGTTTGATTTGGTAGAGGAGATTATGTTTTAGGCTGATGTGGAGAAATTAGAGGAAGAATTGATGAAATTGGGAGAGTGGGAGGAAGGAAAGGTGGTGGGAGTTGTGGTGGTGGAATGGGAGGTGGTGATTTGGGAGATGGTGGAAGAATTGAGTGGAGAAGATGGTGACGGAGGTGGTTTGAGAGGATGAAGGTGGTGGTAGGTTTAGGTGGTGGTGATGGTGAAGTTGGTGGAGAGAGGAAGAAGTAGAGGTGGTGGATGTGATAGAGGGGAGGTTGATGGTGGTGGATTTTGAGGAGTAGTGGTGGAAATTAGATTTGGAGAAAAGTGGAGAGAAGGGAAAGTGGGGGTGTAGTGGTAAGGCTTGGCCAGAGTAGGGGACCATCGCCGGCTTGGGACCGTCGGAGGATGTCGAAGTGGAAGGATCCGCCGGGTTGAGGTGGTGGTTAGTTGATGCTTGATGGAGGAGAGAGAGATAGTGTAATACCCCGTTCCCGAATACGTACTTAGTTGCGTATTCAGATTTTCGGTCGTTTTTTTCGATTTTGTTTCCTGTATTTATTCTGTATTATGAATTCCTTATGTGACTGTTTTGTCTTGGATTTGGATTCGTGGATTCGGAGTCAGCCCTAGTCTGAACCGAAGGCCCGATCCTAGAGTATTACTCGATTTAGACATTCTGATAATTAGAATTGACCGATTTTAGTTTTAAATATCATTTTCCATTATTATATATTTTTTATGATTTTCTAGATTTTTCTGAAATTAATTGAATTTCTTCAAAACCGGTGTCGGCCAGTGCCGCTGACCGATTCCCGGATTTTTAATTCTCAAACTGTTTGGAATTTCATGATGATTCTTTAGACTTTATTTCTTAGAATAATATTTTCTACCTACATGCTTTTTCTGAGGATTTTATAATTTTATGAAAATTCCAACGGAGTCGGTAGATAACTGGTTCCGGGATTTTTAGTTTTAAACTATAAAGTATTTCTTAAAACGGATTTCACCATTATTCTTAATATAATATTATGGATTTTTGATAATTATTTCGGGTCGTTCCGAGATACTTGAATTTCGGACGATTCCGGTATTTTCCGAAATGTTTTCCGTATCCTCGATTTAAACCCGGTATCTGTCCTTTCAATATTTTCCAATTCTAATTCCAAGAAAATATCTTCTCATTTCAATTTCTTTTCCATTTTTCCTTTTCCTTTATTTCCTTCTTTCCTCCACAAGCTAAAGCATTTCCATTTTTCCAAATTCCAATAATTCCACACTTTTCCACCACTTCCCACAAAAATATCTCCCTTTCTCTCTCTCTTCCTTGGCCGGCCAAGTGGCCAAGAGAAGGACACTCACCCCCTCCTCCACTTTGCAATTAACCCCCTCTCATCTACTCTAATTTCACCACCTTCACAACTTCCAAATCATATATAAACATTCCTTTACAATTCCATCTCTTTTTTCTTCACTTCACCAAAAGAAATCCCTTCACCAAAATCCTCCTCCATCTCAACTCAACCTCCAACTTCAAGAGCTTCATCTAGGGCATCATCAAGGTCTTCATCTTCAACCACCAACTCCCAAAGCAACACCAAGATCATCTTCTCCACATCAAGCAACTTCAACTTCAACAACTACTCTTGGATTGAGGCCATCATCTCCACCTTGGGATCTTTCAAGACTACAAAGCTTCACCTAACCAATCCTTGTGAGTATTTCTACTCACCAAGACTTGTTTCTTTCCTAAGCATACTTGTATCTCCATATCTTGTGTTCATATGTCATAAAAATCCTATTTTTAGACCATCCAACATAACCAGCAGATTCTGCTCTGTATTCTGTTTTTCCCCACGATTAGTCGACTTGACCTAGATATTAGTCGACTAACCCTTCTGTTTTTAAACTTAGACTTTCAGGATTTCACAGTTTTAGTCGACTAGTCCCTTTTACCAGTCGACTAGATATCCCTAGTCGACTACCAGAATTCCCCTAGTCGACTCCTGAAATAAACTCAACTCTCTGTATCACAGTTTTAGTCGACTTAACATAACGGTTAGTCGACTTGACATGTCTGTTAGTCGACTAATATTTCAACCTAGTCGACTAACTTTCCCTGAATCAGAAACCCAACTCTCTGGAACACAGTATTAGTCGACTACCTCATTTTCCTAGTCGACTAACCCTTCTACTAGTCGACTACTATTTCAACTTAGCCGACTAACTTATGGTTGTCTGTTATAGTTAATTACCTCCTTGACTTTGTATCTTATCCTTGATACATATACTATATATTGTTCTTACTTGTACTTCATAACTTGTACTTTATGACCTATTACTTGATGTATGTCATCTCTAGTCACTTCATATTTCCATTGATATGCTACTGCTTGTTTCATTCTTGTTCATGTACTCTATCTGTGTTATGCCTACTTTCTTATCGTACACTATGCGAGGTTGACCCTTCGAGGTCATTGAACTCTGGGTTTCTATTATATTATCATTGCTATATCGTTGCTTCAGACCGTCAGTTTCATGTTTCCTTTTATCACATGTATATCATCTAACTCCCACTATGTTATCACCTGACCACTTGGCATGTTACTACCTAGTAGAACCACTTGTTATGACATGACTTGCCCTGATTAATATCAATCTCTTGACTTGATTGGTTACTTGTTGGATATTATCATCTTGTCATGCTATCACTCTATACCCAGCATGATACACTCTTCTCACTCTCGCTACCCCCCTTGCTTTACCATTCCATTGATTTTGATAGTATCCTCGCTCTAGTCTTCATGTATTGTATTTCATGCTTTATATCATTTATTGCTTTATGCTATGCGTGGCCGACCCTTCGTGGTCGTTGGACTTGTTGGACTGGGACCATTGCTCTTACTTACCACTTGGCATTATTTTAGACCTGTCAGTATGTGCTACCATTTATCATATGTATATCACTTGGCAACTGTGTTATCATCTAACCACCTGCCATGCCACTATTTGGCAAGACCTTTATGTTGTACCTTGACTTACCCTGACTATTCTCCATCTCATATCATGATTGGTTACTTGTTATATATCATCACCCTATCATGCTATCACTTTTATACCCAGCATGATATACCTGACTTGTGATTGTCATCTTTTCGGGAACTTTGACTTGTTATCTGTATCATGATCAGTGACCTGTATATTGTATTCCTGCTCTGCATGCAGTGACCTGACTGTATAGTACTTATGTACTCCAGATTTCCTGATCATGTCCTGATTCTATTATTCCCGTAAAGTGATAATTAAACTAATAAATCCTAAAATGGACCAACTTGTATTGGGTCGGGGGAAACATGCGGATATCGATATGTGTTCGTGTTTACAGTGGCTTTAGGTATTGTGCACTATATCCGGTCTGACCTGTGTACTCCAGGGGACGGGGGAGAGCTGGCTCCCTACACCCCAGTTTTAACGGGCATACATAAGTCCCTCCTCCTGGACAAGCCTTGCGGCTGGTTTCCGTTTCCATGCAACGGAACAACCCTGGACCGTAGTCCCGGGTATGTACGGGACCCACTGTAAACATAGTTCGTTGATACAACCGTTGTTTCCATAACAACCTCGACTTTCTTATATATGGATGTATGTGAGTTGGGATATATACCGGGTATATACCGAGACACATACCTAGATATATGGGTTAGACGAGTAATAATAATAAGACTTATTATAATTCCTGTTACAGTTTCCATTAGATACCTGATATGTTATGACTCCTACTATACCTGTTATGACATAATCCTTGTTATGATTCCTGTATTCTTGTTAGACTTGATACATGATGATTCTAGTTCCTGTTATACCTCCTACATGTTTCTATCGTAATCTACTATGTTTCCGGACTTTGATTCATTATACTTCCATTACTCGCTGGTTCATGTTTCTATTACTGTTCCATCTTACTTATTCATGTCTCGTAGCCACTTGGCTATAGTTGTTTACTATTATATGTCTTGACCCTTTGGATTGCATATTCAGATTTCGAAGCTTGGATCGTAGTGGAGCCATCCACTGTAGATTGAGCTTCCTCTAGTGAGCAGGCAGGCTAGCTCTTCTTCCTTCGTGCCGGGCTCTTCTTTTGACTCACGGAATCTCCATCCTACTCGTGAGCTTTTTGTGTATTCTTGTATATTCTCTCTTGGGACTTGGTTATGATGTAATACACATGTAATGTGTAATACTTTATAATATCCTGTGATAACTTTGTATGTGTATTTCTTGTGTTGGCATATGTATGAATACCACGCCTCGTGTGTACTCTGATTTCTTGTTGTACTTTTGTGCTTAGCGTATATATGTGGGGGCATTTCTGACCTACGTATATACGTTGCAGTGACGTC